>JAULBM010135072.1:0-29864 GCA_032357055.1 Geukensia granosissima | reverse complement strand
TGACCCGGCCGGGGATCGAACCCACGACCTTCCGCACTCGAGGCGAGCACGCTAACCATTACACCACCGAGGCGGTGCCCATATCTTAAGAGGAAATTCAAATACATTTTAAATACTGAAGCTTCATAAAAGGATTAAATCGTTGTGCTGCTTTATCATGTGCTTTTTTAAATTTGTGAATATTTTATTAGGATTTTATTGATAGAGGGTTGTAGCTGCCACGAAAGCTACTGAGCCAAGGGTTTCTTAGGGAAAATTAGAGTCATCACTTCGGAAGTTTTTCGGTCACCATCATGATTTGATTGATCGGTACGAAATATCAATTTCAAAGATGACAATTGATATCTTCCGACTGTCATGAATACAAATTCGTTTCTATACTGGTTGTGACTAACATCGATTGTGACTATACACCGGTTCTGACTACTGAGTAGCACGACGTGTGCCATTAGTAGAGCAGGAGTTGCTTACCCTTCCGGAACACCTGAGATAGTGGAGCTCACCCTTCCGGAGCACCTTAACTCACTCTGAATTGTAGGTTCATGTAACTCCACCTTTAGTTTTCAGTGTAGGTGTTGTGTGTTCTATGTTTGTCTGTAGTATTATTTTGTTGGCCATGGTATTCACTGTTTTCCGTCTTAAATATTTCTGTCTGCTCCTTGGTATCTACAAATTCCTTTTAGGTAAGAAAAGCAATATTAATTATTCCAATACAAGAATGGATTTTTAATACCAATAAACATTTAACTGATCTTTGCGTTTCAATAGAATATTACCAAGAAAGTTGATATTAAATACTAAATGTACGAAAAAGTAGAACTGACAGAAAATAACCTGAAAATGTTACCCGATAACTGAAGCGTTTTCAAATTTTATTTCGTTTATTTGATTGATATGTTTGTTAAAATGTTATATTTAGGGTATTGTTTTTAACTTGAAATCTGGATATAGACAATAGGTATTTCGTTATAGAAAGTTTCAAAAGGAACGTTAATCAAAGAAATTATCATCGCATAAAAACAGAACAATACCGGAATAAAACAAACTAAAACCTGTTTATGCATACCAGTCTACGATAAACATGTACAAAACTACTGAAAGAGAGATAACTCTTGCACAGTTTTAGTGACATGATTTGCTGAAATTTGCAGATGATAACCTAGAATTCTCTTATTACGTCATTAACATTTATCCTAAGGGATTGTCTTTAAATAAAGCCAACCAGAACAGAAGTAATTTTGTTTATTTCGGGTAACTGTTTCGTGATCACAAAGTAAAATAAAACCTTAAATGAGCATGAGGAACGGTTTTTAATTCCTTATTGTAAATTTTCCAATTCGACGATGATGTCCCTTCGACTTTTTATACGGTTTGTTATATAACTGAAATTCTTTGTTTTGCCTGTGTATGCAGCAATGCTTTTGATTAAAATGAAGTCAATTTTTGCATTACTAACAAATGATTAAGCGAGGGAATTCATTTCCGTAAAAAGGTTAAAAAAATTCTTAATTCTTTCACAAATTAACAAATATCATTCTAAAATTTAGTTTTACTCGTATAACATAATATTAAGAGGTCACATCCAACTATACATTATGGAAATATTCTTAATTTAGCTTGCAAATTCAAACAAAAATAAGTTTCGGACTATCAATTATTTGAATAAACGTTTTAATGGGGTTATCTTTATAACTCTCTTGTCATTAATTTACTTGAAAATGGTTCGCATCATTTGACTATGTATTTTTTGGGAAAACAATCTAATTTCACACCCTCTCTGTTATGTGTTATTTATATATCGTGTTATTGTCGACGATACTTAGGAAAACAATAGTTCAGTTCCCGGATCTGCAGTCAAATATGTCAAAGACAAGAACTCGAATAAGGTTTATCGTGAGCTTTTACTGAAATAACTTACATAAGCTATTTCATAACATGAATTATATTGAATTTAAATCAAAAATTCTATAGACACAAATATGTTTACTTCATACCTAGGTTGAAATCTAGGTTAGATATCGGGTTTAAAAATAATGATTTAGGCTAGAATATATGAGTATGATTTTCATATTGTGAACTTTCTGATCAAGAAGTGCAACATTCAAATCCGCAACAGCATTTGAAAAATATTTATATCTCATTTAATACGGTAATAAATGTCCTATGCTTCCGATCAAGATTTTTAATTAATAGAGGGTTGCTGCTAGCAAGAAAGCTATTCCACCAATTATTTATGTCGGAAAGACAAAAAGTAAGCTCTTTTGTCGTTTTCATGGCCATATTTATTGTTGCGAATTTTATATTCACAAGTGACAACAAATATCTTCCAGCTGTCAGAATACATTCCGTTTTAAACCGGATGTGACTAACACCGATTGTATCTAACTTTTGAAAACCTAAGAACAGAAAGGTGCCTTCGCATGACCAGTGGAATATGACTTGTTTACCCTGCTAAATCATCTGAACTGGTCTTCGTTTTCTTAAGATTCCCATTAACGTAACTTTTAGTTATATTTCAGAGGGCTCCTGGACATGTTAGGGTTTCTATATTCAGCAAAAATAATGTTAAATTAATATCCTACACAAGTTTAACAGTTGAAATATACCACAGATTAACCCCAGGATTTTATGTTACTACGCGTTTTTGACGTCAACGTTTACTGCATCAGTTACGGTTAGTTGCTAAAGCCAAAAAGGCTTAATTGGTATTTTGACAGATATGTATAAAAGAAAGAAGAAAATATAAAGTAAAAATTTCTGGGTGGTTTAAAAATATTGACAGACATTGGATGTTGTAAGTAGTTTTTTTAATACAGGGCCAGTTACAATAATTGATAACATCTCGAAATTTGACAGAAAACTTATTTTAAGATCAGACCTTGGTATAAAAATGACCATTATGTCAAATATTCACAGAAATCTCATATTTTGTTGAGTTTATTTCGCAATGTATGATTTCTTTAAAAGTGTTATCTGATTTTTGTAAGATTTCCTTAGTCTGTGTATAAGGTATTAATAAATTCTTTTAAACCTCTTTGCGATCAAGAAGCCTTATAATATTCCATTAAAAATATCAGATGTCAATCTTTTCTTACACAAGCGCAAGCACATACAAAAATAGGCGTCAAATAACATGCTTATTAACTTGTAGAAACCTATAGAATAAGTACATGATTACATTTATTTTTTTTGGTTAATATTTCTCTTCGTAATGCAAGTGGTTTTATTATCATCGTTTTTTAAAAATCACCCTTTTTGGCTATTCAGCATATTACCAGAAGAAAAAAAAATATGGTAAATTTAAATTTTACTTGCGTTTTTATGTCATAGGAGCTGTTATTTAACCATGTCTACATTAACCAAAATGTACAATGTATAACCTACCTTCGTGTAAACTGTCAAGAGGATACTTTTCAAACAAAAGTACAAAATGTTGCAGTGGTGATCAGCCAGGGATTCTCAACAAATTATGATCAGTAAACGAATTTGGTTGTGAATCTTACAATAAAAGACATTCTTTAATAATCAAGCAAGTCGGTTCATCTTTTCTGACGTTTAGTTTTAAAAGTTGAATTTAATTTAATTATCGACATAATGGGATATTAATGCAGCAAGCACCTAGTAAAACAAATTCATATTCTGAAATATAAGAATTGATGGTAATTACATCAGTTTCTACTTTTCAAATTTCATCAGTACACGTAATGACGAAAACAATCGGAAAATCTTTAGTAAAAAGAAAACACTTTAGAAAAAAATACTTTTGGAAAAAAACTGTCAAATTCATCCCTGGCCATCTGACGTTAACGAAAACAGTCCGAGTCATATTTATAACGACAACAACAATACCGGTAAGAATTGATGTCACGGCAGCATCAAAGTGATTAACTATATGATTTACATTCTTTACCTTAAATCTGACAGCATTTGATTATGTGTTACTCACTGGTCATTTATACTGCTGACGATACAACTTATTGTTTCGAGTGTGATGTTTAAATACCCGATCTCTCCTTCGCAAAGGTTGTGCCTGGGGAATGAATAAACACAAGGTATATCCTCCTGGAGGCACTTGTCCTCTAAAAGGAGCGTCCCTAATTGTGGAGTGTGTATAAAGATACAATCAGTCCAGAGGAAGATGTAAAAGACAACCTGTGTTTCGAAAATGCCATGATAAGACCCATTTGTAACATCTCAATATGAGTGGTCAGTAGACGGCCGTTTATAAGCTAAATTTCCCGATTCTACCCAACCCCGTAATGTTATTTTCCCCATGGCCTGCTAAAAGTTCCTCTATTACCGGTTCCTGTACACAGTCTACATATTGATTTATAGTTTTTAAACTTGTTTCCGTTCTTAATATGGCTAAATATTGCCCGCTGGACGTAAAGCAGCAATCAATCAATCAATAAATCAATAACTTGTCTACCAAAATGAAACAAAAATGTTACCAATCAGGAAATCAAACATTAGGCATATGCTATCTTCTGAGAATTTTTGTTAGAATCAGTCTGGCAAATGGCACAGTAATGTCTGTCTCTTCAGAGAACCAAATAACTGAACCTGCGTTTGGCATCTTTTTAAAAAACAAAAGGTAAACCAAATCTTTTAATTTGCAATTTAGTTAAGATTTTGGAAATAGTGGTGTAAATAGTAAAGAAATCAAATGCTATTAAATGTGGAGAGGGACTTTCATTTAATAAAATCTAAGAATCTCAGAATTTTTCAGAATCAACATTTTATACACGTCACCTCAAGAATAGCTTCTTTCACATTTACTCTGAAACATGTTCTTGCTGATAAAATAGTCGTTAGTAACTTAAAGAAAACTTTTGTGAAGAATTTATAGCCCCTGCAATAAAATTTGCTTTTAAGGACTTTTTTGTAGTTTTGTTTGTAGTGAAAAAAAGTAAATGGTGTCTAGTCTTCAAAACCGCTTCTGTTAAGTTGTATTAAGAGTGACAAATCAGGATAAATTGTTTAGATTTGTACAGAAGTAATTTGCAGGCTTTAAAATTTACAATTTTGCTGCATTTGTTTAGATTCTAAAGCAAAGAAAATTCAGAAAGTATTCGAAAGGTTTGCACTTAGTTGTCCTAACCGTCGGATTTGGCTTTCGATTTGTTTGGATTTGAGTACTTGTTTTACTATGTTTTGATATCGAACTTCATATGTTTTGGTTCAAATGCTCTTGATGACAGGTTACGCGTTGAAATGTACATAGAGCATATAAAAATTTACAATATTTGTTCAACATTGCTTAATTTGTACATGTATTTTAAAACCACAGGGTTAATGCCTCTGATGGTGGGCCTGAGGTCCCTAAGGTCCCTGAGGATATTCATCAGCTCTATTTATTCATCAAACATTGTTAAACAAAAAATTGCTGGATTTGTTTACATTCTAAGCAATAAAAATACGGGAAGACTTCGAAAAGTGTTGCACTTTCCATCGATTTGGCTTTCTTTTTCGATTTGTTTGGATTTGAGTACTTCTTTTATTATGATTTGAGGTTCTCAAGGGTATTCATCAGCCCAGTTGTCAGGTCAGACTTGTCTGACATAAAATTTATGGAACAATGTTTTACAGAAATTGGCTGCATTTGTATAAATTCTAAAGCAATGAAAATACTGAACGGATTGCAAAAGTACTTAGTAGTTGTTCCAACCGTCGGTTGGGCCTCCTATTTCGATTTGTTTGGATTTGAATTCTTCTTTAATTACCGTTATGTTTTGATCTCGGACTTTCTTTGTTTTGGATCAGATGCTCCTGATAAGAGGTTACTTATTGAAATGAACATATAGCATATAAAAATTTACCATATTTATTCAACATTTGAGAAACTTGTATTTTGGAATATTTTTGTTGAAATTCATACGTTCTGTATGTTCGGTAGGTATTAAAGGCTGACAGCTACTTTGCTCAAATTATCTCCTTTTTTCATACCTTTGACGGATTTGAGCCCACGTCACGTTCAGATATTTAGAAAGAATTACGACTGATATTTCACATCAACAAGCTATTTAGACTAAACCCCACCACATACTTATGTGCCTGTGCCAAGCCAGGAACCTGTACTCCAGTGGTTGTCGTTGTTTAATTACTTTGTTCACCATTTTTGCAATATATTAGGTCGATTGCTGTGTTTTATATATAGTTTCACGTTCATTATTTCGGGGCCTTTTACGGCTTCCGTCATGGGTTGTATTGGGACCTAGTATAAATTCTAATGTCATTGTGGTTGGCTGTCTCATTGACAATCATGCGGCATATCCTAGTTTTATAATGATGAGCAAATATTTATTTGAGGTTGTGATACAGGTAAAACCCGAAATAATATTCATTATACAGAAATGCAATTTATGAGAAAAAATATTCAATATTCACAACGATACTATTTATCTTATTGTTTAAATATTCCTTACATATTTAAAGAATATACAGATTACTCTTAAAATGAGAAATTTTACAATTGTCAGGAAAGTTAACTACTACAAATTTATTTTCTACAGGGTTGCCCTGTGTATTTGGTAGTGAAACAAAATAAAATAAACGAGGTTCATGACCCTATCTTTCTGTATTTTTCATAAAGTATATAGCAAAGATTATTTTCTCTGATTATTTCAAAATTCTATCGATTTATGTCCGTTATATTTATAAAAATTATGCTATTTAACCTACATCATATCTTAAATAAAAACTATTTCCCATGCCCTGTAAACTAAGTATGACTTCGGTGACAAATAATTAAATAATAATAATTATTAATAATAAATATAATAATAATAAATAATAATTAAAAGTATTTAAAAATTCTATCGACTTTGCTTTCGACAATCCAATCTCCTTTAGTGTATAATTTTAACATTTGTGATATTGCATGTCGAACAGAAATATATTACTGATTGCAGGCTCGAACAATTGGATTTTGGACAAGAGGAGAGGCTGGAATTTAAAAAAATTTCTTTGCCTGGTTTTTAAAATTTAACCTGGGTAAGTTGGACCTTGAAAAAAATATGGCCGAGTGTTTTTTTTTTGTGTACATGCATTAGAATGATTTTTCCGTGATTTTACAGTATGTTATTAAAAGTATTATGTTTTTATCATAGGGTTGTAATCGGACGGGTAAGACCAACAAAACATGTTTAACCCTACTGCGTTTTCATGCGCTTGTCCGACGTTAGCATTCGATTTCATAAGATAGTCCTTGAGTCGTTCTCATTATTTTAATTTCATTGTTATATTGGCCTATGTCCTGTGATTTTGGACGATTTAGAGCTCCTCACAATGAGTGGGATTCTTCACTTGTTAAAGATCTGGAATAGGCCACTAGGTTTAGAGTGTTTGCCTCCTCTTGTTGAGATGTAATGCGGTCTTTTTGACATTAAAGTCCATTTCTTTAATAATAATCTGTTAGCAAGAAAAGAATCATTTAGGATTATTTGTAAAAGACATTTTAGTGGCAAAATTTTTACAAACAGACAGTGCATTTCAACCTAGTAGGATGGACTCGTACCTTCCACTGTGTTTTTGTTTTGTTAATTGTAGAATTTTACTAGATGCTGTCCCCATATAAAAACTATACAAAACATTTCGATAGATGAAAATAAAGTGGAAAGGAATAAATGCCTATAAAACGGCAACCCTTTCCTTATTTAAATATTTTTAACAAAATAATCTGCGTATAAGGCGCTTTCGGGCCGTGTGTGTGACTTATTAGTTTTATGAAGAACCTGATCAATCGCTACATGCATAAATACCTATTTGCTTTGCGGAAAAAGTCGCTGCTTATTTTTAAAACAAAAGGTTTAGAGTAACATTTGACATACGCAGCCATTAAAAATACATGTGGAGGACGCATTATAAAAATTTACTAAATACTAGTATACTATATACACTAACAAGGTAACTAACTGCAAAAATTCTTTAATACGACAGGGTTGTGTTTTTTCAAATCTTTCGTTGAAATGCAAAGGAATACAAAAACACGGTTTTCTTGGCCAAACATCTGAATATTTTTTCTTCAAAATAAGCCCTTTTCGAGGTATTTCTTTTAAAAAAATAAAAACGTTAAGTCCTATGGTAGCGAACTAAAATGACAGAATACTTAAGTAGGACAAAATAGTGGCATCTCCTGTTTCTCATGGCTGTGGCCTTAATCACGGCATCCTTTTACCAATAAATATATCGGCCTTTTCAGACGAATAAATTATTCAATATTTTGATGTCTATTTAAAAAAAACCTTGTCCTAAACCAAAGTCCTAAAATCAAAACTTAATAAAGATGAGACGCAGGATTCGAAAAAAAAACACCACCCTGTCGTGTTAAGCCATTTGCAGTTAATTACCTTGTTAGTGTATGTTGTATATTAACTATATTTTTATAATGCGTCACACATCTGTGATTTGACGTAGTTTGTAGTGAAGTCCAGCTACACAAGATGGAATTTCAGTCGAACACTAGACGGTAAAGAGTTTACTATTAGTAAAGAATCTTTAATGAGAAATTTGTAGACATATTTTAACTCCAGTTTAATGAATATAATGGTTTTCCCTGTGGCATATGTCTTGTGAATACACGTTAACATTAAAAATTGTGAAACATTAATAAGTCTGTTTTTGAAAGGGACAAAACATATAGATATATTTCTTAATTGTGTCTTAGAAACAAAGAGAAAACGACGATGAGGATATGGTAATCAATTTCTTGAACTTTTAACCTATATAAAATTATTAGTTTAGCACCAACTTTTTATTCTCGTTTTATCTTTTGTTTCAAATTTGTCTTGTCTCTGAACTATGCACTTTTGATCTCTCACATGGGTATTCTCAATGGACTTACAACAATCACATTGGCTTCTGTAAACTTGCCTATGTCTATGAAAATATCATTAATATCAGCTTTGGCTGATTACATGTGTGTCATTCCAGATATGTACTTAAACAGGCGTTTTATTTATATTACGTGTATAAGTATTTTTTAAAACGTATATGAAAATAATGATTCTATTTTAAGTAAAATTATTACAAAAAAAGGAAACACCATTAAGCTTTAGTGCTGATGGTTAGCTTTTTTTAAAAAAAATGTTTTGTTTAACCTTTAAAAGCACCGTTTTTTTTATCCAGAAAATATTTCGATGAAACGAATGAGCTGCGTCAGATAGAAACGCGCCTTATTCAATTTACAATTCAAATTAGTCTTAAGCTATATTCTGGGTCAATTTTAGTAGGAATACATCTTTACAACATCTTTGCGTCCCGAAAACAAACATTCAAGTAAAATATCATTCAATAACAATCACTCGACTGAATAGGCTGTAACTTAAATATCTTGTATGTGCCTACAATCATTGGTACAAGTACTTGTACTTACATTGTATAAGGCTAATTTCTATCTGATAGGGCTCAAATGTTAACCATTGACTTTGCTTTGGTGAATATTTTCGTTTTCAAAAAAATAATAATCAAAAATATACCTTCCTTTGTATTTTGGTAAAAAATGAAGCTTCTTTCTTTAAACAGTTATTTGCTTTTAAGGTATACCCATTTTAAAAGAATGACATGCAAGTTATATATATATATATATATAAGTAAATTAAATTATATATACTATAGAGCGTAAAACAATGGAAATAAAGATGGAAAGAAAAGAACATTTTAGTCCTGAGCAATAATAATAATTTATTTAACAACGAATTTACTTGAAACTTTTACCAACATTAAATACACATTAATATTGCTATATTGGTAACATTGAGCAAAAACACCACAGAATTTAGAACAATGTCATAGATTAAAGACCGATATGGTTTACACTTTCAAATAATGTTATAATTAAGTTCCGAAAAACAAACATATATTACTTAATGTATAAATTCTTCATGTTTTTTAATCACAAGAAGTATTTCATTTCGCTCAAATTTTGCTTAAACTCACCTGACAAAATGCTTGTCCACTCAGACGCCAGTCGTCCTTTTTTCCTTACTTGACAGAAGGACCAAAAAACCTTGCAATTTACTTTTGCAGAATGACTGTTTTCATTTCTTTCTCAAACTACTAACGCTAGCTCATTATTTTTTGTTAATTTTCACCACTGCGCAGCTAAAATTACTAAACCACATAATATGAAACCTGCTCCGTGTCACTTATAAAAGCCTCTCTTTAGTTAAACTCGATGTGGTCTTGAAGGAGTCAATAAGATTCGACTTTCATTTGTTATTCATTATTGACTCATGTTGTAGCAAATACTGTTTTTGATTGGACCTTCTTGTTTTCGAAAGCTTTGCTATAATTTCCAAAATATTTAGAATCAAAATGGAATCAAACTGGGCACAAAATATTTGTTTAATGTTCTTTCAGATTTTTCTGTTTTATACATTTTGTCCCTATAGGACTACAATTGGTCACGTATGAATCATATGTCTCTCATTGTTAAATTGCAATAAAAAAATAGTTTTGCCAAGAAAATTGAAGATTTTTTAATGCTGTATTTTCTAAGACATCAATTATTACTCAATATGAAGCTTTATTGCAGGTTTCTCTTCAAAACTAAACATTCCTGTAAGTCTAATAGAAAAACCGGCTATTGGTAGAAATATAGAATTTAACACCATCTGAACTACAAGACAAGGATATCTCAGGAACCCGAGGGTAAGATTTCTATCGTTCTCTGACGAGGATTGCCATGTCAGAGAAGGACAGAATATTTTCCAAGTGTGTCTAAGACTTTCCATCCTATACTTTCGATGGTGTTTGATTCTTTTTCTCACATTGTATATCGTAAGTACACATAACACTCGCTGAACACCACTGCTTTTAACAAGCTTATAATAATTCCCCGAATAAATAAAGATCATAATTTAATCGATATTATGATTACTATCAAGGAAACATGGTTACTATCAAGGAAACTGAATTTGGCTGGAATAAATGAGTGTACCTTGTCTTCCACACATCCCCGTCCCCATATTTTGGAAAGCAATACATTTACCTTTTAAGTACTATCCGATATATCTATGTTATGGTACAGGAACATATTAAAAACAGTTTTAAAAACAAACAAAAAATGACTTAAAACTAAATTAGCAATAAAACCTCAGCAGGCTATAAAACCCACAAATAACGAGTGCACTCTAAACATTTTTATTTTAATATTTTTACATGAATAGTATGTTGAGGGGACAAAACGAGTTGGTATCATAGGGATGTGGGGTGGTATTAGGATGCCCGGTAAACTCTTCTAACCCACGGCTGAAAAAGCATTGATAACATTCCTTGTTTGTTTAAACCAAAAATAAATCTAAACATCAAGTGGAAGGCAATAAAACCGACTCCTCTTTCTCATATTGTTAACAACGCTGATTTGAAGAACGGGATAGGCATACAACAGCAAAAGCGCAAATACTATGAACATCTCTTTTTACCTCACAACAATACAACGATGAATAAAATAGAATAATAATGATTTCCTTCACGAGTTGTGAAAAAGACTTGAAAATGGAGTTTGTATAAATCCACGGTAACAGTTTTTCTCTGACAATTACAACAGGTTGGAAATTAGTCTAGCTTTAAAAACAGAAACTGCTATAAACGCTGAAAAGGCTCCAAAATTTAACAAACTATAGAGTCCACAAAAATCATTACAATATGTGCTTAAATACAAAAGCTCCAAAAGATTACGAATAGTACCAAACTATACAGATCACAAAATTTCATAACAACATGGAATTCATCATTTCAAGATAAAACTATTTCCATTTAACTCATCTAAGTTTGGACTACTTCTAAAAGAACACGTAACCACATTGTCAATAACATGACATTCTCTGAACAGATCTGATAGAATAGAATCACTCGGACATTTTCTTTCGATTGTTGGTACCGGAGATTCCCTTAACGTACAATGTTTTAGTAATGTTTGTTGAATATTATCATCGTCGTCTTCGTCATCTGTAGTATAACCACATTTCGTAATATTTTCGTTAGATTTTGAAAAAGTTGTAACATCCATAAGTTTTATCGTTTCAAATTCTTCTAAGGCTTCTTCGTCAATAGGATTCATAATAGGTTCAGCTGTACTGTCATCAGCTAATATAACTCTCTTTTGAAGAGCACACTGATTTTCTTCGTTTGTGGAATCTATTGTACTGTCCGTTATATTACTACTTAAACTTGTGTCTATACTTGTTTGTCTTCCGCTCTGGTATTTGTATTTATTATAACTATCCCGTCGTGGGGGCGGAAAGAAAACAACATACTCACTAGCACTCCGTATGTATGGTGGAGGTGAACGTAATCTCCTTTCAGTCTGGCTATCTGATGTTTCTTCCAGCATCTTACCACCTGCAACATTCGAAGCTGGAAGGCGTAGACTTATTGATGATGGTTTAGAATTGGTATTGAAAAGTGTAGCCGTTGAGGAATTTGAAACGCTGTTTGAAAAAACTGGTTTACATATTGACGAGATTTTTATTTTGTTACCATTTCTGTTGATATTGTTATGAAGAGCCAGACTGTTTCTGGAATGTGTGCTCGTGAACGTAACTCTATATTTATTGGCTCGTTCTGTGCAGATGCCGTATTTTCCAAGCAAAATGTACAAATCTTTTCGAAATTGCTTTGTTATAATGACGTAAAGATATGGATTGGCAAATGAATTTAATGGATAGAAGAATACCAGCAATATTTTTGAATTTGTTATATCAATTAATGGGAGACCAGCGGATGCGGTTAATCCAAAGAATGCAATAGGTGCCCAACAAGCAAAATTGGTAAACACAAGCATAGCCATACGTTTAGCGATCGTAGTGTCATTATTGCGAACATTCGTATGACTGCTTTTTACTTTACAGTACATATTTATATAACAGCCTGCGATACATATAAAGGCTACGCCATTAATCAAAAGAATGGATACAACGTATGTAACATCAACGGCATTGTCAACTTTCATCGGTAAACAAATGCTAACATGACCATATCCACTAACTCCAATTAACGGAAGATGTGCCATAAACAATGCATACAACCACCCAAATGCCATAAAAGCTATTGCTTGTCGGATTCGTAAGCGTTTTGTCAAATGGATTGCGTGGCTAATGGCGTACCATCTTTCTAGAGTAATTATTGTTAATGTAAATATTGAAAGTTCACATGAAAATACTGTTAAAAATCCAGCCGCTTGACACCCACCTTCGTTCTGCCAAATTACAGCGTAGTTGAAATACTCGTTTAGCGTATGTGCGTCTATTGACGCTAACAGAAGAAGATAAACGCCCATTATCAAATCTGCAAAAGCCAAGTTACACATCAAAAATTTAGTAACTGACATTTTACTTCTGCTTTTGATCAAAACAATAAGAACCACAGAATTTCCAAAAAGAGCGGCAAGTAAAATTATCCAGACAAATATTCGAAGCCAGTCATAGCCCATTAGATCTTCACATGGATTGAAAGCATCCGGTTCCGGTGTACAAATAACTTCCTTATAATTTTTTACGTGAACTTGTCCGCAGTAAGCCTTTAAAGCATTGGTTGTATTTGGCGGACGTGACACATCATCAAAAAACAATCCTAGCTTTTCAGAATCAATATTTTGCTTAAACCCTTTGGATCTATTATAAACTGACAGATCTGCATTTCCAAAACTTCCTATGAAATCATGCATTTCTTGCGAACTGTTATACCCAAAGTGATCAATGAAGCCATGACGTTTTACTCTGTTGCCATGAGTGAAAGTGCTCATTTCAGTTGAAATGTCTGTCGGATATATTCCTGCTTTTGTTGTGCTTGCTGTCGAACCGAAAGTCGAAATCGAACACTCGTGCTGAACTCGTCGTTGAAATTCTATGTAAGCTTTCCATTTTGTTGGATCTTGTTTCTCTGGGTTTTTAAATAAGCAACAATGATGGGGGTAGTACAGTACAGCTATTTTGATCCTGTTGAAGTGAATCACAGGCGGAAATTGACGTAGTGTCTTTGTTCCTGTTAACCGTAGCTCTACTATGTTAGCTAAACCCTTCTTTGGTAAAGTATCAATGGAAGTGTAGGACAAATCTCTGAAGAACAAAGATGTGTAAAATGTTTTAGCTGTTTGTTGGAAAGATAAATTTAAGACTAAATAATATTTGCCCAATTATAAATACATCAAAAATCTATTTCTTTCGAAACTTCCGTGTCATTGATTCTGTTTAATATTTGAATGGAAGTTTATTTTTTAATTTTTCGAAGTTCCCAATGGTGTTCTAATTTTCCCTATATACTTAGTATCGAGCTATCGTTTATCGGTTTCCTTTTATTTTTTCCCAATGTTTTACTTAAATACTTAAAAAACACTTAAATTATGTATGTTGAGTGTCAATGAAGATTCTGATGAGCGTTATAATGTTATACATATTATCGATCATACTGCAGATTTTAAGCACCAATTGGCTTATGCTAATATGTACACTTGAAAATACAATGATGATATCTGAAGACATACCTGTACAATTTTATTTCTTTAACTCACTAATCTTGATAAAAATGTTATGAACATGTGTTGTTAAAATGACTTACAATTTCTCTAATTTTTCTATTTCTTCAAAAGCATTTTCACCCAAGTCTGTTAACGATGGATTTCTTTGCAACTGCCTGTAAGTATAACAGAGTATGAGTGGTGAAATAAAAGCACAATTGAAAATAAAGATACATTTAAAATTGACATCTTCATATATAATTTTAAATTTCATAAATTCTTTGATGCAGCTCAATATTGTATTGTGCACATACATATATTAAAGGTAAAGAAAATGAAAATAAATGGTACTTACAGGTTTACTATCTGTGACTTGTAGAATGCCCCATCATGTATTTTTCTTATTTTATTGTTGTCTAATTTTCTGTCATTGAAATAATACATTAATGTTAGCATATTTTGACTACATTTGCATTTATATCATATTTGAAATAAGTATTTTTAATGAAGATTTTTTTTATTTGAAACTTTTGATTGAAAATTAAAAAAAAATACATCTATGTCTTATAACGGGGAGCATCTACGCTTAACATCTACAAGTTTCATAAAAATGTTCCGGTATTCAACCAATTTATTGCCTCTGTCCTCGACTATTTGTTTGATTCATGCAATTATATGAAAATGGTGTATGCTATTACATTTAATCTCATATTGGTCGATTTGTATGCAAGTTGAATTTCAGAGCTGACAATAGAAATAAATGAATATCGTTATAAGAAACAAACTATCGTGTCATTTCATTTTTTCCATCAGATGAAATATTCATATGTACAAATGTTTGCGTGATATGCCTACAATTCATTTTATTTTAACACCAAAGAAACCAGTTTTCAGTTATTTGTCATGACCTATGAGGAATCAAACCACAGTCTCTCTTTGCATTTTTACAATATGTAAAATGTAGAAATTCTGTCACAGTGTATACTTACAATTCGTTTGTTTTAACACTAAGAAATGCATGTTCTCTTATTTCTTCTATTCTGTTGTTTGAAAAATCACTACAATTAGAAATGCGACATCGTTGACAAAATAAGAAACATAATGTAATGTTAATATATTTTTTCTAATGTAAAAAAAAACAACCTCATGTTTCCTTTTTCTGATAATCATATTTAAAACTCAAAATCTTTATTATTACTCTTCATGTAGAAATCTTCATTAGAATTTCAATTCTTCTATTTAACATATTTTTACAGAGGACAAATAGTGTTGATACAATATGCGACCGTATATAAATGGACCGCTAATCCATGTAATATGCCTGTAAAAGGCGGTCTTTGAAAAATCATGTGATAGTTAATGGGCGGGGTTTTCTCACTTTGATTAACAATGAAGTTAACATCTAGCAAAACTTTGACCTTTACCTCAAACTAATTGCAACAGAAGAAATTAACACATTTCTGTTTACAAAATAGTTTAAAGATTCACCAGAAAAAATCCCCCCCCAAAAAAAAATGATGCAGGTGAAACGAGTTTGAGCCAAAAGAAATTTCCTATTAAAAAACTGATATAACTCAGTTAAAACTGAGATCTTTGAAATTTATAATAAAATCTTAATTACATTTTTTCTGTTGAAAGTTGTTGTTTCTGTGTTTATAAGGAAAAGTATCTCCGGGTCGTGCATTATGCCTTCAAATCTTGGGACATAGTTTGGCATATTACACGGAAAACACCATATTTTTATAAGTATCAGTTTTCTGATATTTTAAATATTCCCATGAAAATTATTTATACCATACAAAATAGAACTTACATTTCCATTAAGAAATTATTTATGTTTTCATTTAGTGTGACAAAGCTATCCAGATTTGGTACACTTGTAAGCCCGCTGTGATGAATACGTCTGAAAATATACGAAAAATAAAATATTCAATATTGAAGCGAAAATTTTGATAATATATTAACAAGTCAAAATATTCTTTGCCTTCATTGAATTGCATCAGTCAAAATATAGGAACATAATATAAACAAAATTCATATCCATTTACAAAAGTATATTGAGTAATATCATCGTATCAGTGAAATATCTTGAAGAGCGACTCTGCACACTGAAAAGCGGAGGTCACAGCAATCTTTAGTCATAAAGTGTAAAAGCTACTAAGAAAAGGGTTTCTCAGGGAAAGATTAGATTCATCACCCCGGAAGTTTTTCGGTCGCCATCATGATTTGGTTGACAGGTGTATACCGGCTTTTACTACTGACTCACACGACGGGTGCCACTGGTGGATAAAGAGTTGCTTACCCTTCCAGAGCACATTGAAAAGCGGAAGTCACAGCAATCTTTAGTCATAAAGTGTAAAAGATACTAAGACAAGGGTTTCGCAGGGAAAGATTAGAGTCATCACCCTGGAAGTTTTTCGGTCACCATCTCACCATTCCGGAGCACCTGAACTCACCCTGGTTTTTGAAGGGTTCGTGTTACTCCAGCTTTAGTTTTTAATGTAACGTCGTGAGTTCTATGTTTCTCTTTCGTTTTATTTTGTTGGCCATGGTCATGTCCGTCTTCCGACTTAACGATTTCTGTGTGCCCCTCTGGTATCTTCGAATTCCTTTTACTTCGAGTTGGATTTGTTTTAACTGTTGATATAACGATCTTGACAATGCAAACTGGCATTTGCCGTTTGTCGCCAAATGTAGTTTTCGGGGGGAGGGGGTGTGGGTGTTGGTGCTCGTTTGCCTTGTTTTACAATAATGTTTTACAAAGAATGAAATCCAGAAATATTAAACAAATAATTATAAATATAATAAAACGTCCTATATTTTAAATAAATTTTAGTAAATTAAACTTTATAATTAAATAATTTTATTATTCATATTAATGCTTAAGTGAGATTATTGCTTAATAGAACCAAATGAGTGTAGTTCTGTTAACCGATTAATGTACTTACATAGTATTTAAGCTTTGAAACATCCCAAACACTCCGGATTCTATAGTTTGAAGACGATGACATCGAATAACAACGCTGTAATGTAAAATTTAGATAGATTAGACTCAATGATATGTCATTTTTGCATTATTAGCCAAGATCCAATGCGAAAAAATTTTTAATTAATTTTTCGATGTTTATATTGGCTAATATTTTTAATATGACTTTGTTTGGCAGATATAGTATCAGAAATGCATATACTGAATTTAGAAGGAGATATTTTTGATTTCGTGTCAGCCTTTAAAAATATTATATCCGAAATACAGAAGTCGGATTTATTTATATAAACAATGTACACTACGTTAATGTAGAAATTCAATACTATAATAAGTGAATCTTGTGGCTGCTGTGTCATCTGAGTAACACAACGGTGGCACTAGTGGAGCAAGAAAAACTAACCCTTTTAGACTACCTGAACTCACTCTAGTTTTTGTAGTGTTTGTGTTACTCAAGCTGTAGTGTTATGGACACTTTGTTTGTCTTTCGTTTCTTTGTCGTTAGCAACGGTCTTGCCTTTCTTCTTATTTAAGCATTTCTGTTCTGTTTGGTAAATTTAACATTGGTAATGTTGTATTTTGGTATCTTCAAATTCTTTTAACTGTAGACACAAAGATTTTGTATCAACGGTTAAATAAAAAAAGAAAGTTCTTAGTTAAAATCCGCTGTGCCAAACCAGAGAGCTCATTTGCCGTTTTTATTGTTATACTCATTGCACTATATCGGTATTTTAATATTTAAACTTGTCCTTTAATCATTGAAATGCAGAGCTCGTCACAGTAAGTGAGATTTCACATATATTGGAGGCTTTACGAAGACCTGTAGATTTTGCACTTTCGGCCTATGTTTGTTGAGAAGTTATTTGGTTTCTATAACAGTTAATCAATAGCTGAAATTTTTCATACATACACAATGTCACATCAGGGAACAAGTTCGTTACTAATATTTTTTCTTTTAGGCCATTTATCGTTGAAATGCTAATGAGACACATCGTATTGATATGGTCAAAATTGACCATGTGAAAATATTTTTGCCTATGGGGTTAATGTTTAGAAATAAATCCACTAGTCTTGTGTCTTACAGTTACACAAGATTTATAGATTATCGTTGATCTTCTTTACGAGATCGATAATGTCTAGACGATATCGAGAATTTTAAGTCGAAATGGATATGAGAGACCGTGTAATGATGACCAATTCTAATCTAATTATCGCTGGATTGCCATGTAACGTCAATAACGCCGTCTTTCTTATGACGTAAAAGAACAATAGAATCAACGATATTTTTTCATATGAGCATAGTCGCTTCATAATAGAAGTCTCAAGCCAGAAAATGGCTTGAAAATGAAAATTAGCTAATATATATTGTTTTATATTTTTTGTATTGAATAATGTCTATAAAAAGAAAATCCAACAGAATTTTTAGTTTAATAGTCTCTACAATGGTCACTTGACAGATAGAAAATGCTTTAAATGTGAAAATATTGAGAAATTAAATAATTTGATGCAATATTTGGTACTATTTTGTCGATTTTAATATAGATCGCACAAAAACACCACAACCAAACTTTTCATAATTAAAGATATGTCAAGTACAAATGTTTGATTAAATATCTTCGTGATGTTTTTGTGCGATCATATCTGTTTTGAACAAAACACCTCCAAAAATAAATATTTTTAACGAAAATGTTGAATTCTGGTCAAAATAGTCAAGTATACCCTTTAATTTTGTCGAAATGACGAAAAGTAAACCAGAAAAGTAATGAAATATTAAAAGACGATTATTAAACACCATTTTCACAACAACTTATCATTGTGTCACAAAATCTAAATTTTGGGCCAAATATGGGGCTTAACGTACCTTCTCCTTTGTTAACCAAAGGTTGATAGGTGCTTTGTATATACTTTAGAGAAGAGTTCTTTGTTAATGGTAAATCGTTTTAAGATGCAAACGTCAGTAGCTAGGTTTACCAAAGCTTTTAAAACCAAATTTTTAATTTTGTTCCCCTTGTATATTTTTGCAAATAATGTCTCTTTAGACGACTATCAGTAAGGAGCTTGGCATATTTAAGGTATGTTCATTATCAGATTTTGATTAATTTCTTTTAAAATATTTTATTTTTTATATTTAGTTTTTATTTCAAAAGGAACAAATGATAAGAAACTTGCTGCATTTTGAAACATTACTGAACTAACTGGTCAGTGAAAATATGCAATCATTACTACATAGGATCATAATATATTACAGCAGTTAGATTATTCTAATCATGATTCACAAAAATCCCAAATGTAAATTTTTCGTATCATGCATCCACTTTATACAATGTGAACTCAGTCATTGTAGAATAATTCAATATTTGATTGAATTTCAACAATTATTACTTTGTTTTCAGTCTAGCAAGCTAATTTCTCTAATTCTGTACAGAATTCAGCAAAAAAGGTAAAATGAAATGGATCGGGACATCACGCGTTAATTGCAGACAGTTCATCGTACATGGCTGGTCTAAAATATCCTTAACATTTCCATCAATTTAGATCTGTTTGGCTCTAATTGCAAAATATTCAATTTACAAATGATGGGTTTGTCCAAATTTTATAACAACTGAGGAAATCATATAATAAAAAACCATTTATTGAGACAGATGCTTATTGTGTTTGTTTTGATTTTAGCATGACATATGTTACTAAGCGTTATTTAATAAGAATATGTCATTTATAATTTATAATAAAATGTGTCTTGCAGTCATAATTGTGAAAAACAATATCACTTTTAACATAAAATATTGTCAAAGCGTATTTTAAATAAATGCATGGTTTTTTTGTATAAAAAATGTCAAGTGATATTATTTTCGCATCACTTTGTTCGGCAAAATGAACTTGTGTTCAATTTTTTCAGAAAAAAAGTTTAGAGTTACCCAATGGACAAACAATAAATCTGGAGGACAGGCAACAATGAGTCCAAACAAAGCATCAAACAGAAAATTGGCAAACACAAACCCCAAGAAAAGAGGGGTGAACTGCGCAAAGACTAGCAAATTCCGTTCCGCAAATAGCATCCCATCGTCGCTCGCATACAAAAGTGATCATAATCTTGTTCCTTAGAGCGATTAAAGATTTGTTTGTAATAACGACAACAGAAACATATCAGTATCATATGTGATATACAAATACGACATGAATATTCTGTATTGATAAGTCAGTCCTCGAAAATGAATTTACTTAAAAGTTGTCACTGCCGTCGGATTTGGCTTCACATTTCGATTTGTTTGGATTTTAGTGCTTCTTCTGCTTCATTTGTCTGACATGAAATTTATCATACAATGGTTTACAAAAATTTTCTGCATTTGCTAAAATTCTAAAACACTGAAAATACGGAAAGGCCTCGAAAAATTATGCACGTACAATGTAGTAATTTTCCCTGTTTCGTTTCTGTTACTCCTTGAAATGTACATAAAACATACCTAAATTTTCCATAAGTATTTAACATTGTTAATTTTGTATTTCGAAATGCCGGAAACCGTTAAGGAACAGACCTCAACAAGTCAATAATGAATCCATGGTATTTTGTTTTTCAAGTGCAATTTGGTTTTATTTTTAATATACAATATAAAATTAGATATAGCACCTATATAAGATATGTTGTTACAGAGGAATGGATATTAACAATGGAAATATATATAATTCAATCACTCCGATTAAATTCATCGTTTTTCTTTTTTTTACAAAAAATTATTTTTAGTTCTCTAAGCGGTTGTAAAAATGTTTCGAAATCACTAACTTGTATGTAATGAAATTAAAGCTCGCACATAATTGCTTGTTATTTTGGTATTTAACATGTTTCTGAATTTGTTCGGCATAACAAAATTGACGGTCTGAGAAGAAAGTTTTTTATAATTTCAGATCTATTCATCAAGTATTACGGCGTGTGTGAAAATGGTATTGACAGACGATAACTGTACATCAGAATCATGGCTTAAAACTGGACATTTTGTTCTGAGTTGTTCTAAATTGCATATTTATCAAAATTTTGTGTGCTTTGAGTCCAGTAACATTCTGCAGTGCTGGCACCTTCATTGATCGAATATATTGTACTATAATTTTGTTTACAAACACCTTTATACCTTTATTTCGTTTGCCTGTTTAAGTTGATTTTAAATTTGTTGATTAAAGCTTTGGCAAATAAAACAGTTTTCGTATTACTTTAAAATTAGGATTTTATGAAGACAACATTGTTGTTGTCGAGTAAATTACTACAAGGATTATAAGTCCAATCAAGGTTGAAATCGTCCCTCGATAGATTTTATGGTCGCTTTCATAAATTGGTTGATCCATATGTTATTATTGTATATTTGCTAGTTATAGACCTGGCGAATGTTTCACAAAACTTCATAAGACTTACGACCTCTCGTAAGTCCTGATTAGCTAATGTAAGTTACGATCACTCGTAACACTTACGCATTTTTGTGAAACGGTCGCCTGTTACCGGTTATTCAACAATCAGTTGACCTTTTGTCGGATTGACTGAACCCGGATTAGAGTAAATCCTACCCCTGTTTTGTAAAAGAGCTCGTGGAGTCCAAATCTTTGTTCTTTTTGTTTCCGTTTTATCTTTTCGTTTATTTCGAGTTTATCTTGTCTCTTTGGACCATGATTTTTTTAACTTTTGCATGATAATCTTTTACACTATGTTCATATTATTATTGTTTAAGGGGGTATTCAACACCTAAGGGAAATAACTCTGTAAAAATCGTCTAAACGTTTTAATCAAGTATCATTTTATATTACAATGAATGCATCTCAATGATCAGAATTTTTGATGTTGAAATAACTATATATCTATTGAAATTATTCCAGAGAAATGTGTGGTTTAAATTTCTTAATAAATGTAAAGGGATCGTACACTTATACATGTACATGAAAACTTATATGTATTGGGTGAGCACCCTAATTTAAATGGTGATAGACCAATTTCTTTTTCTTGAACATTTCACACCTCGACGCGTGACTAATATAAAATATAAATGTTGTGTGAACATGGTGATTGTTTACATTGCCAGCATTAGAACCAATAAGTAATAGAACCAAAGCAACGAAAAGACCTGAACCAAGTAAAAGATTAACCCCAATCGTGACAAAACTTTCCGTAATTTCGAACTCATTCTAGTTTGATTACATTTAATTACCATATTAATTAAATTAAAAGTAATAAACAAAAAAGACAAAAGGTTCAATACCTTGAAGATATATATTTAGAATTTGCAAACATTGGAGAAAGAAGTGTCATAGTCTGGTATTTGGACTTTTTTAAATTTAAAAAAGAGTAAATGTTGCGAGATGGCATTAAAACAAAAAACAAGGCTAAATGAATAGGGTTAAAAGGTAGCCACATTTAAAAGGCAAAAACAAACCAAACGTAAAAAATACAAATGTACCACAAAAAATAAAATAAAAATAAAATTTAAGTCTCCCAAATCTTTGACCCAAAGGGTCTTCTTCCGGGGATAATGAAAGACAAAATAATAATAAAACATGGCTTCACACATGACAGGACCTGACCACTGTTAACCAATGTGGCTACCTTTTAACCCTAATCATTTAGATTTGTTTTTAAATTCAGTTTAAAAAATTACAAATCTTTAATAAACAAATTTTTGTTATAATCACAGGCATATTTAATTAATTCCATTTTTCTTGAAAAAAATATGAAAAGGCGAATAATTCTTTAACATTTTAAACATTTTTTACAATTAATAAACTGTGATTTTGGACATTTAATTTTGTACCGCGTACAGAAGAAGACTGACGCCCAATTTTATTCTTTTTCTTAAATAATTATTTAAAAGCTATCTTTCTTATTATTATTTCCAGATTCTTTCTTTTGGTTATTTTTTTATCTGCTAAATTTTTTAATTTTTCATTACTAAAAAGATGATTTTGTACCAAATTCTCAAAACCAAGGACGGTGACATATATATTTGTTTTGATTTTTTAAAATTCCTTGACACAGACTACATTTCAGCAAAGTATGAAAAAGTACTCTTCGCGGAAAATTTAATAACGATCTACCCGAATATTTAAGAAATAACAACATCTTTTAAAGACACATTTTGTGAAGCAATAATCTATCTATAAAATCGTTCTCAGTGATCACAGATGGCAAAGTTTTAAACATTATATTACAATGTTATTATCATTTAAAATAAAGACGCAGTAGACGGGAAGCAGTATATGCGTAGCCCTTTACAGTAAATATCTGTTTTAAGCTGTTTTAGTCTTGAGTATGGTGAGCGTTGCTGACGAGTACATTTTCAGTAAAATTTCTGTCGTGACTTGAGTAGTCTATTGTAAGTCAACTATGTCATGTCGGACCAGTCACCTAAATGGTATTTGTGTTTCCTGATGAGATGTGATCAAACACAGTATGTACGGCGTTTGAATACTCTGTTCTTAATGAACGTGAGGGAAGACAAATGAATTAAATGACATTGATAGATGTGAAAGGAAGCGATAGGTTAATTAATATCTGTACCAACACAAACAGTTTTTATGTTCTAACAACAACGTCGAACCTGTACTCTTGTGAATAAGTTCGTTTAATTGAACACTGAGTTTAAATGGACCATTTTTCCATTTTTATGCTTTTATGTGAATAAAATAAAAATAGAAAAGTAGATGTTATATTGCTTGTCGTATTTAGATTATAAATTTTCCGCCGTATTTTTTTAATCAAATCAGTGCTGATGTGATAGCACTGTTCAATTATGATGCATCGAAACCAAAACATTTGTTGCTGAATAAATGTTAATTTAACTAGGGATTTTTAGTAACCATCCTTAAATGAATTTTTGTTTTGAGCATATTTGTGTATTTTCATTTTTAGGTAAACATATGACTTACTATTGATTGTATCTACCTGTTCTAATGAAGTTTACAGTCTTCAAATCAATTACAAAGGTGTTTGTATACTTTTAATAGCAAACTCTACAAACCTTAACTATTAAATGCAAATGTGGTTCATTTTTCTACTTTAATGGTTACGCCCTAGATACTTACAATCCACTATGGGACATAATCACACTCATCATGCCACCTCGAGCTATGTCGGGATAAATCTGATTAGCCTCCAAACCGTGTGTTTCAGATTAACAGATACAACGTAGCAGATTTTGTTTTACCATTAATAAACTAAAATCAGATTTATTGTGACACAACTTACTTTTTAGTTATTCAGAATCAAATGAAGATGCTTAAATATCAAGAAATCTCTAGAATGCATCACATTAGGGTCCATCTGCTCATGATATAGCATAAAAAACATTTTTACCCTTTGCAGCCTTATCCCCAGCCCATTAAAATATAAAAAGCTTTTTTAATTAAAAAAAAGAAAACCCCCAAAACAAAACGCAAATACAAGTTTTTGCTATTCAGGAAAAGATTTCATTGCTTTGATTCTGATTCTGGCAAAAATTACTCATAAACAAATTATGAAAGATCCTTGTTTTTTTATTATACACAACATTTAAAATGTTTGGTTGCCGTGTGTTTTAACCTACTTTCGAAGTTCCAGTATGTATAAAAATAAGCTCTATATACATGTTAATCAAATTGAATAATTATTTTGCGCCGATTTCTTCCTCAATTCGACTTAAATCGTGGTTAAAATAAACAGAAAAAGCCTGTTCGATCTTTTATTTCACGTTCCTTTATATAGATAATGTACTTTTTACGAATATTGCAAACTTCTGCGACTACGCTGATCTATTCCATTTCATGAAACTAGAAATTCAGGATAAAACAGAAACCGATAGATGACATACATCTTGAAAATGACAATTATGGCAAAATTGAATTTTTATCTATTATTGTCGCTAGAACCACAAAAATTAGAAATAGTATGAACGGCAGTTTAATAAAATTTACATAAGCGATCGTTTATTGTTTTATATTGGGGTATAACGCCACTTTCAACAATATTTCAGATATATCGCGGCAGTTAATTTTAATGGTGGAGGAAGCAGGCGTGTCAGGAGGGAACCACTGACCTTGGGCATGTAACCCGTTTTTGCATGGTACAAAGTCAGACGAGAAGTCACGCCGTACAGATAATTGGCTATAGTAATCTACAGGTAAGTTGAAATCAACTACCTAGACCACTCGCCCACTTTGGCCGTCGTTTGAGTACGTTTAACACTGTTTAAGTAGGTTTTTACGAATTAGTGTTGTTGTTGCGTCCCATACAAAGCTTTTCAACATTAAAAATGGCATTGATTTTCACATTGTGAACTTTCACATGTAGCAAGATTCAACCCGCACTTATATATAGGGTTTATAGGACTTATTTATAGGGTTTATACAATACTCCCGGGCTTGTGCTACCAATCAAAATTTTTATAATAGACGGACACTGCTGTTCGAAAAGCTACTGAACTGAGAATTTCTGGTCATCGCTTCGAAAAAAATTTTCTCAGCTAACATTATGACTTGAGTGTTTGATATAAATGTTCAAAGATTTCTCCTCGCTGTTGCAATTACGATTCCGTTTCTATTACGGTTAATCACATCTATTGACAACAATTCGAACGAAGGGTCCCACTAATGGTACAGGAACTCCTTACATTTTCATAAACCGTGTTGTTCTTGCTTTTGTTACCCGTGATGTAAGTGTGATGTTGTATTTCTTGTTTTTCATTTGAGTTAAAATGGTATTTCTTTTTATGTGTACTTCAACATATCAAATGGTGATTGATACATTTATTAATGTCTTAAGGTTTAAGGTAAGGGGAGATAAGCCAATCTGCAATAGTAGTAGCAAATGCCTTGTCACTAGAGGTTAATTTGAGTAACAAGACGAAAGTTTTATTGGAGGAGGAGATGTTAGTTTGTCAGGGGCAACTGAGTTCTTTTTGCTCAATAAATGTATTCCAAAATACCAATATCAATTTGATGCACTGTATGGCCATTTCGTCGATTTAAAACTCGCCAGCATTCAAAATGTTGGAAATATGGTTAAAATACAAGATAAATCAACGCGCTCAAATACCGGATCTTCAATTTCTGCGTACAGTTTTATGTACTATGATTTGTCTTTTTTACTCTTCTGTTAGTTCTCCTTCAATTTTGTTTGCTCTTAAGGTACTTTTGAACTCTTTTTTATTTACTTGAAAAAGACTTGTTTGCTATGAAGAAAACTTTGGAGTAATAATTGTTTTGGACTTTTCAGGAATTTTATCGGTTCACCTAAAGTGTATTTTGTTATATGTCGTGTATATGAACCACATTTTTGCAATACTTACATGACTCTTAAATACTGTAGCCCATCAAAGCATGTCGGTGTCAAAGTTTCAAGCAGACATGGGGATTTATCAAGATCTCTGAAAAATCTGAATCAATACTTCTGTGTAAAAAGTCTGACGTAATTAAGATTTATTTCGCTGTTTTTTCAATTATAAATCTATATTTTCCACATCCTATTTGATAAATATATAGTTACTCCTATACAGAGCTGTTTTATTTGTACGTCTTTGTACTATGATATTTCAAGTATTTGATTCTGCATTTTGATTTTCCACTTGAAAATATCAAATTGAAAACTTTCAATATTTTTTACGGAATTTTCATGTTTTGTGCTTGTAAGAACTATTATACAAAAAAGTTGATTAAATCAGCATCACATAAGAGGTAATTTATCAGTGGTTTTTTTCTAAACATTAAGGATCCCACCAGGAAATTGGGTAAATTAATGCCAAACTTAAAACCATACTTACATTTGAGCAACTCTTGGAAAGGCTTTAAATGCATTTTCTGATACAACTTTGATAGATGTTCCGCTGAAATACCTGAAAGAAAATATATTTGGTGAAAAAGGGATTTTAGAAATAATAAACAATAACAAGTTAAATAACTGAAGTTCGTGTAAATCCATCAAAAAATACCAAATTTTGATGCACTGTATGACATTTGGTTGAGTGTCGTCTTGCAAGCGTGCTCGATGCCAAAATCATAGAAATCCGGCTAGTTGAGTGACAAATTAATTAGCACATACACTTGAACCAAACATTTTTGTAGGTTGGGGTTCTTGATAAATATTGAAGATTTATTTTTTATTTTGTCAATAGACTGCCGAGAATGTGCTTTTCAAAATATTACATAACTGGATATGTCATAAATTCTGTTTTAAAGCAACGATTTGTGCAAACTTCTCCAATTCCCTGATAGGAAAACTACATTTTTCCAGTACAGGAAACATTAAACGATGGAACTTAAACAATTAAAAAAGGAAATGATAACTTCTATGATAAAATATCAGAAAAAAATAATGGTCACGAATTTTTTCTTCCTACATTAATAAAGATACAAATTCATAGGACAAGTCTTCGTAAATCAAGTCGCTTCCTTAGCAATGATTAGTTTTGTTAATTTTAAAATCTTTATCCTTTTAGTCATCATAATTCATGGAATTTGATAGGTAATTTAAAAATCTTTATTACAATTAATACTTGAACAAACGGTTTTTTTAATTCAATGAGTATTTTCTAATGTAGTTGAAATCAATACCTAAAATTTGTGATCACAGATGGCAGATACTAAAAAAGAAAAGGGAATATAAACTCAGGTAATACTTCTGTTTACATAACAAAGGAAAATATTTATACATCATTTCATTCGAACTTTAGAAGCATGCTCTTTTATATTTGGGTACAGGAATGTAAGTTGGACAGATACAGTTCACAGTTTTCGCCTTCTCCGCCTGGAGTTTTTGATTACATTAGACTTCCCCATTTGCCCTAAAATGACTAAAACCAGATTGAAAATTGACAATGCGGTGGATTCTTTAAAGAGGAAGAACTTCTTACCCTTCCGGACCCCGGGTTTTTAGTGAACATTGTAAATAGTGTTGTATTTCGTTTTAGTTTTATATTATGTTCCGTCTTGTTCGTGTTCTCGAGATTGCCGTGCCTGTCGACTTTCCCTCTTTTTCTGGCATTTCGGTTTGATTTCGCATTCTCTTACGTCTTTCCAAGTTAGTTTTAAAATTCTCTGATTGTTTTTTATATTGTTATCAGCATCTTTGTTTAGTTTGTGGAAAGAGTTTTCTAGCAGACTATTGGCATTCCCATGGGCACTAATTGTTTTCTTATCCTCGTCGATCTATTGCTTTACCCGCTTCAGGCAGACTTTCTCCAAGTGCTTTAACAGAAAAAGGAAGAAAGTTAGCTCGAACCTTCATTTTAGCCTGCCGTTATACTGATGATGTTCTCTCAACAAACAGTGCACGATACGGTTATTATCTTCACCTCACCGACCCAAAATGAGCATGAAATGAAACACACAACAGAACTCCCAAGTCTGTCTCATACCTAGATCTTCATCTCGAATCAGACAATGGAGGAAGGCTTTCCCTTAAACTATATGACAGACGTGATGACTTCAACTTCCTATTTATTGGCATTAACATTCCTGCTGCCCCGGTATATGGCGCATACATCTCCCATATCACACGTTTTTCAAAAGTAAGTGCCGCCCAATTCAGCGATTTTCTAGACAGAGCTATGTCGTTGACACAAAAACTGCTCCTCGTTAAGAGTTACTCCAGATATTTTATGGACGAAACAACAATCTTGGCCGATATTGAATATTACTTGCATAGATGAAGACGGATCGTTTTCTGTGAAGTTGCTGAAAAAAACCAAATACTGGCTGTTTACTCTTTTTGTTTGACATTGTGACCCCATATAACCTTAAATTTGACCCCAAAATACTATACTATACTGGATCGAAAATGGACAATGAAGCCACTGTCTTTTCAGAGGGAAGAACTGCTTACCCATCCAGGTCATCCGAGTTCGCTGATTATGTTTTTTTGTGGGTGTTCATATATTTGCAGTTTTATATTACACTATATCCCAAGTTCCGTCCAAGTTCTTGATAGTTGAATTAATATCAACATTTTTATAGTGAAGGAAAAGAAAGATTTATATTTACAACACAAAATCATTGTATTTACAGGGTATAGAATTTTCCTTTTCTTGCATAGGGACCCTCAACATAGGCCGATAGCTGACACGATCTATTACAACCATCGTTATTAGATCATTACAATCCACAAAGACAGTTTATAAATGAAATGTACTCTCTACGAAATAGAAGTTAAGACGCTTAATTGTAACCGAATAATTCAGGACCTCTCCGTATCCCATTCTCTGCTTCTGTCGAGGGCCTAAATTCCCTTTGCTTATTGGACTCGTCAGCCCCCACCAGCTGGGTGGGGGCCAATCGTCTTTCGTTTTTTTTTTTTGCAACTGCGCAAATATGATTTCCTGTGTTAGCAAAGACAAATTAAATACGGCGAACGCCTCCGCTTCGTAAATTTAAACAGTAAATGCAGGTGTTTAAAAAAGCGTTGAATAATAAAACATACCTTTACAA
>JAULBM010134961.1:0-18438 GCA_032357055.1 Geukensia granosissima | reverse complement strand
ATGGGGACATGCCTTTGGCTCGTTCGTATGGGGTTAACATTTCACAACTTATTTGATTTGTCCATGTTTGCAACAGTTTCTGATTTTAATGATCGCAATCTTTATCTTACTGGTAAACTTTTGCAGCAGGAACACAGTTATCACAAGGTTCTCAAGACTGTTACAAAATTTTATAAGCGTTACAAAGATTTAATAAAAAATTACGGCTGAAAATGTAAAGTTTGATACGTCCAGGGATATCACACCCTTCGTTTTATGGAAACATTACATATAAAGCATACAAAAAATGATCCTTGAATCTCGACGTTTCGTTATTCAAATTTATCCACATGGGTTATAAGTTCGATGTTCTAGTGAAAACATCAAAACTGTTTTGTTGGTACAGATATTAATATACTAATCACAACATAAGAAAATATTAATGCATTTATAATTGCGTCCATCTTGCCTTTCTTCACATTTATTGACATCATAGTATTAAATCTTCAGACATACTTGTGCTTTATGACATCTCATGTTGATAGGCTTGATGTTTTATCATCATGAATGTCACCCTGAGCGTGATTTCAGTAACTGCGAGCATTTATTAGAGATTAATCTTTTTTTTTCGCTTGTATTTTTGTTAAGCATATTTATTGTATGAAAGGTACTCTCTAGTCGGACATGGTGACTTTCTGTTTAATCTTTATAGTTCATCTGTTACTGCTTTTTTTCCCTTTTTTCATAAAAAAAATTTACTACTCGTTGGGAAGGGTTTGAATCCCGCTAAACTAGTTTTACCCCTCCACATGTCTTATGTGCCTTTCACAAGTCATGAATTGTGGTCATATATTTGTCTTTGTGTTTATTATTCTGTCAAATATACATTTTTGAAAATATTTAGGTAAGAGCAGTATTATTTATTTTTTTTTATATTTAGGGCGATTTAGAGCTTTTCACAAAGAGTGGTATTCCGCCCTTTTTTAAGGTGTTGTGGAAAACTCAATTTATAAATTCATTTGTTTTTTTCTAGTGGTTGGAATGAAGTCTCCCTGTTTACCCTACATCTTTTCATTTTCATATTTTGAAGAAAACAAAGCATATTGCTATTTTTTAAGTTAAAGAATATGTATTAAATGGTTATTTCGTTCTAATCCGGCCTGCATTTTCCACAAAAATTGTCAGCATAGGACCCGAATGTTTAACTTCCAACATAGTCCTGAAAGTTCATACTACATTTTTTTTTCAAAGCTACACAATTAATATTAAAATTGCATATTTCAAAATGTAATGACAATGTAGGAGATCAAATGAAACTATTGAACGGAATTACTTGCGATATATTCCGTTGTACGGAAGAAAGTCAATTTCAAATGCAAATTTGTTGGAAAATTATAGCGTTTGTTCCATGAAAAAGACGAAATGATAGATTATGCATAGTAAGTTAGAAAAAAATAACCGATAATTTATATCCAATGCCACAATGATAGTTCTTAACTAACGCACAAAGACATATGACGAACACATTGACTTTCTGTAATATATTACAATTATCCATATATTTGTAATTTATCATCCTTCCCCATCGCTATATCGACCTGCTGAACAGTTCAGTAAAAGTCGTATGGTAGCGAGTGCGTGCAAATGAACTTGACTCGAATAAATCAGCGTTTGACCCGAATATATCAATCGATTCTCCCAGTTTCATCCAGTATTTTAAAACATTTTTCACATCATGCTATTTTTTATTGCCATTTTTCAATTAAATTTTATGTGATCTTTCGTTTAACAGGTGACTTGTTTTTTTTGTAAAAGTCTAGGAACACATGAAAAGTTATCTGGAAAATGACATCTTTCCGACTTCCTGATGTATCCTGCTGGGACTATGTTTTGAATTCCTTGGACGATTATGCAAAAAAAAAAAGTATGAAAAGCACAACCAACATAAAGAAATGTAACCTACCTATATTTTATGAAATTTTATTACAAACTGAAGCGGTAGCTAAGTAATCCTACGTTACCGCCATCCAGCTGGCGTTGTTTACACAAATGACGTTGATGATTTTCCTGTGACGTCATTGCTTACTGTTTCGCGGATTTTTTGTTTGATGACAAGCTTTACTTTTCTATCTATATAAACGTAGTGTATTTGACTAAAAAGTCCTTTTTGATGCATACACGATTATACTTTAATAATAAAAATAAAAAATCTTGGTGCCGTGTATTGGTAAAAACCAATTAAGAATATACTATTTTACTGACTTATTTTTGACCCAAAGGAGTATCTGCGGATAAATATCAAGACTTGCACATAGTTGGGAGAATTTGAATAAAAGCTTAATAATTTAAATATTTTATAAAAACTGAATGATGATAAATTAGTTATCGGAATTTTGAACACCGAGATATTTTAAAATATCATCCCTGCTCGCCAGAATATGAATCTTTGGGCTCGTTCGCTACGCTCACTCGCCGCAAAGATTCATATTCTGCCTCACGGGATGATATTTTACGATATCTAGCTGTCAAAATCCCAATAACATATACATATCTTTATGCATTATCAACATAATCGATTCTTTTATCTAATATTAACAAGATAAGATTGTAGATTTATAGATAATCAGTACGAATTTAAAAGATGATGAGGTATGATTGTCAATGAGACAGCCGTCTACAAAACAGCACTCGGAATCAAACCTTTAGATGCATTATGGCCTTCAACAATAAACCTACCGGAATCCATGAAAGGAAGGGCCTCAAAAATTCTAAATGTTAAATTGCAGGTATTCATAAAAAGACGTCGTTGACATTATTTATTGAAATACACAAAACGGCAAAAAGCATGTACACAACACCAACTACTTGGCTGCAGGTTTTTGTCTTGAAAAACCTTTAGCATGTAGCGGGATTAAACTACTTTGTGGGCACTCCTCCCTTTAACCCGAGACAACGGCATGGAAATACAACAATAAACTTGGGATGTCTGATATTTACACGGTAAATTATGACGGTAACTAACTGTGTACCCTTTTATTAATTTTCCGAACAGGGTAACTTTACAAACCTTTAAAGACTGGCTTTAAACTACCCATTGTATTTTTTAATGTATAGTCGTCTACGTACAGAGATTTGCTTAACAAAATTAAAATTAAAAAGCTGGAAATCCGGTTTCCTCGTTTCGGGACTAATAGTGTTCTTTACTGTTTAGTAATACAGACAAACTTAAAAACAAGATTTACAATTTCAATCACATGTGACATTATTGCGTCATATTAATAACAAATGTTGACTACAAGATAAATAAAGACCAAAATATTAATGACGCTTTTTACTTCAGACGAAACAAATTGAATTGTGTCTGGTCAGTTTAATCTCCAATTGTTATGCTGTCGCAAACTAAAGTGGTTCGAGTGCGACCTGAAGCTCTTTGAATAAGTGAACTGTCAATCCCGAGGGTACGAATAGCAGAGTGATAAACAGTCTAGCTTTACTGAAAGCTTACAAAAGTCGTGAAGTGATAAAATGAAGAAGTTCTTCCGTCGAAGTAGACATATGTAGCAAAACATTTCTCAATTTTGTTCCCCATGTTCTATATGTTAACTCTTTAAATGAAAAATTTGTTCATTGTTACTTCATTTCCGAAGACAATGAAATAATATAACAATATTTCAAATATGAAAAATGATCAAACATGGCACGTATTAGCATTTTGGCGTATCCAGTTATGCATACCACACATACCTCTAATATTTTTATCCCGACCCTTTTCAGATCCTATACTTTTATATCCGTTCTCCACAACAACAGAAAATGTGTTCGGATTTCCAGATAAATATTGCCCTCTGACAGAACATTATGGAATATATTTATTTTTTCTGCTCACTGGCGTGAAGTTGGTTACTTATTGAACATTCGAGCCTTTACATTCTAAAACATTATGATAAGTTTTGAAAGTTAGGGTGGGGTAGATAGTGGGAGCGAAAGGGCATCTGTCGGTCCCTAGTTTCGTCGCCACCTGGGAGCGAAATTTTTTCCGTCTTTAACCATAACCAATAAACTTGGGCGAAAACTTATTTTTAGACCTAAAACTTCATTTTGACATATGGGGAAAAAATTTGCGGTCCAAATTGATTTTGCCAAGGGGCGGGGAGAAACTATTTTCGGCCTAAAACGTCCTTTACCGAAAGTAAAATTTGGCTTGCGAATGTATGTTATACATTTATTTTAAGATTTGGATCCTGTTTTTCTCTCATAAATTTTCTTTAAAAAAGGACGTACAAGGCCGAAAATGAGTTTCGCCCAAAGTGCCAAACTTAGTTTTGGCTGCAAAAATTCGTCCCGAATACGTGGCTAATTCAGTCGGGGTCGAAAAGGACGTTTAAATCCGAAAAATAAATTTTGCCAGCAAGTGGCGAAATGAAGGTAATGTCAGAAAACAACAAACATAATGCGCGACACCATGAATTGTTCAAAAACTTACGTTTTTTTCCTTACTGTTTGCTCTTTATATAGGGGTATAAGAAGTCTACATAGGTCTCATTTTGTGTTCAGGTTAGTAGCTTAATATCTGACATTCGACACCCAGTATTAGTTCAGTGTTTGGGATTGCTCCAGAATAAATAATGCGAACTACCCTTTATAACATTTTTTAACAGAACAGATTAACTCTAAAGGGTTATTCTGTTCATTATGTTTATGTGACACAAGCAGTTGGTTTAAAATTACACAAAAAGTTGCTTACAAAGCCCTCTAAGAGTTACACATGTAGTCTTCTATGCGTATGCTAGCTATAATAAATTGCGAAAGTTAATTCAAGCAAAGTCACACAGCACTGATCGTGGACTCTGACACATACCAGATTGGTAAATAATTACAATGAATATTAAGGAGAATCCTAAATGAGATTTCGTGCGTTATTTGATAGTCGAACAGATTACGTTGTAATGAAGTTGTCCTGATCTGTCAATTTCATTAACCACAGTGTCGTGTCACATTTCTCGGTATATATCAATTGTCTCTTAAAATATGTGTACATTAGTGGGTTTTGTTGCATTGTGGGTAGAAGAGTAGAATTCTGTTAAATAAAATTTTAGCGGTACCGATAAAGCAATTCAAGCAACACTATAAAGTGAATTATTATATATGAGGTTTCCGAGAATTTTATCCGTTGTAAATAAGCAGAATTGTTCATGTATGTAAAAAGTTGACAAATGGTTGAATTAGAATATTTGCTAAACTACAATTTCTATAAACACACATTAAAAAAGTTAAATATAATTTGTTTTTTAGGACTTTGTTACCCTATTTCACAGTTTTTAGCTAATTTTTAAATCTTCGTTTAAGCTATTTAAAATTATTCGTTCAGACTACTTGTATGAAAGCACCAAATTCTATCTGAATATAAGACATTTTTAGATTAATCATCATACTAAAAAGACCCAGTGTCAAAGTTAGAAAATAAAGACAACACGATATGATATATTTCCGCACCAAAAGACAGACTGTAAAAGGTCCCAAAATTAAAATGTGATATGATAATAAAATGTAAGAAAAATCTGAATATTAGGAGTAATAACAAGATTTTAAAAGTGTAGGAACAAACAAACGTAATGTTTTCTCTCAACAGAATAATCAAACTCAGAAAATAAACACTGATTTATCTCTTACAAGTGATGCCTGATTCTGGTGAACATTAAGTCATAGATCTTAAGAAAATCAATTATTTCTGTTTCCGCTCACTTTTTAAGGAATATAATTTTAAAAATATCGGCATCTTCAAATTGCTCTTTCAAATTAAATTTTTTTAGGACCACAACTTCCAGAAAATGATATATTTTCATTGTCTCTGTTGTCTACACATATATTTGGATGTGTTGTGTTTTAAATTTAAGATTTCAGATGTTCCCAAGAAAAAAAAATTAGAATAGGCTTTAAATGCAGGCCAAAATTTAGTACAAGGAATTCGAAGATACCAAAGGGGCAACCCTAAGATGATTTTGGTTTTATTTTTCAAGGAAAGTGTGCTTTCGAAAGCTCTGACAGCATCAAAATAAAAGAACGACCTTTCAAAATTGGTTATCAACGGAAAGCTGCAGTCATAACTATTATATATACAGGCTTTCTGTCCTTCCTTTAGTACTTACTAAAACGTTACCCATAACACTTTTAAATAAACCACAATAATAAGCTTTTTATTTTGTCATTATTTGAATGTTTGCTTCTGTTAAAGAAATTTTGCATTTAACGTCTTTTAAATAATATATTGAACCAAGATGTGTTGACACTGGGGCAATCAATCTACTTTGTAGGCAAAATAAGAAACGATTTCAGATGTTCCAATTGAAGACGTTGCTTAAATGTACTCAAGGTAATGTTTTAATATTATATTTATTTTTTACTACGTCAATTATGATTTTTTGAAACCAAATGCGACTTCACGTATCCTGAAATTTAACACTAACATTGTATTATTTGGGTAATTTTCAATGAATTGACAGAATCAACATTGTTTTACATTAATCTAACAATTATATGGCAAAAGAATCTCTACACATTGAAATAAATACGGAACACTAAAAATTGGGGATTTCATTATAATAGAATTTTCTACTGGTGCATAGAACTTTTCCTAATTAACTTGGCTAATGAAAGAATATTTGATGCAAAACATGGGGGAAATTTCTTATTCTCGTCATTTTTTAAATACTTCAATCTCAATGAGCCTAATTACAGATTTCGTTGATTTATTTATGAATCATGTAGATTTGTTGTGATATTTGCTTAATAAGTCAGACTTTAAAAATAAAATTGGGGTATTTTCCAATTATCATTGCTAAAAGGAAAACGGGTAATTATTGGTTTCATATAAATAATTTTTTATGAAGTTTTCAGGTATGGTTAAAAAGAATAATAATGACTATATTCTAATTGGGAGATATTCGATTTTTTAAAATCACTATTTACTTACACAATAAAGTCCTAAAGAGATCTATGATGTTGATAAATGATCTTTCTATATTATTTTTCTAATTACTTTTGTTTAAAGTCATTTTTATTATTAACGACCTAATATTATAGACATATTTGAAAGGTTATGCCTGCAGCTTCCTACTGATACCAAATTTATATATCATTATCACATTTGGTGCTGTCACAGCTTAAAAAGAAACGCTTCCATTCAAAAACTAAAATTAAAAAACTCGTACGGTGGTGCTAAATTTTTTTCTGGAGTTCAGAGTCTTTCCCAAATTTTTTTCTTGGATACATCTAAAATTCTTTATTATAAAGACCCTTTGACATCCAAAAAGTGGGAACATCCATAGAAACATGTTTGGAAAAGGTGTTTCGAGGGTAATTGGACCTAGCTCACTGACTCACTAAAATTTAATAAAGCCTCTAGCGTGTCTGGTGAAGTTAAATCCAAAGAATTGCTCTCCTCGCAATCTAAATATTTGTTATTATCGTATGAAGATGTGCACATGGATCATGTCTTTTCGTCATATATTCCATATTCTTTCTTTTGAATAAATCTAAGTTTTATCCAAATAAAAATGACAATTTTAACAAACCACCGAAATTTAGAAATTGAAATCCCGCTAAAACCATCCTGATTATTTTTTCGTTAATAATAAATGCCGATAGACGAAATAGATAACGTATCAAATATAAAGAGAGAGCTTTTCTGCAAAGTATACGGAGAAGAGGAAGCGAAAGAAAATCGAAGGGCCAAACAATATGAGAAAGTCGACAGACACGGCAATCTCGAGTATATGAACAAGAAAGAACATGATGAATATACTTATAAAACTAAAAACAAACACAAACCGGGAACTCAGGTGGTCCGGAAGGGTAAGCAGTTCCTGTCTCTATTAAGACACCCGCCGCATTGTCCATATTCCAATCCGGTTTTAGTCATTTCAGGGCAGAGAGAAAGGCTTCATTGATTCATAACCTCCAGGCGAAGAAAACGAACCGCTTGATTACCTGCCGAACAAAATCGGATTACAGGTTTGGTAACAATTATAAACAACATAGTTTTACAGCGTCATACATTTTGCTATCCTGTAAGACAGCCAATCAGAGTCAGAAAATCAAGATCAGTGAGTTTACAATGAGCTAAGCCGAAGTGTTTATTACTTCTTAAGCTTGGAAATAAAAACTGCGTCATGAATACAGGTATTTTAAGCTTATGAACGTCAGCGTCTCAAAACATTTTGAGAGAATTTGTTTCAACAAAGTGTTTGTAATTTGTCTTAAACGGCAGAGAACGTTATGAAAATAAAATTCTAATTTAACATATATAACTTTCATAAACGTGTGAATGTAATTTTAGCGAAAAAGTTCAAAACGCGAAATAAGCGCAAAAATTTCCACATTTACAGTAGTTTATTCTTTGTAAATTTCTGTACTTTTTCCCAATTTATTCATCAAATTTCGAAAAATCAGGGCCTCTTTCATACCGAAAAAGAAGTTCGTTAAGTTTTTCCGTTTCGGTTTGTCTCTGTTTCGAATATATCATGTCAGATTTGACTACGATTTCAAAAATCTTGCACAGGGATTCTTCTCAAATCTTGTTTCTGTTACAAAGGTTTTTACAAAATAAATTTTCACTTTGCGTCTGATGAAAATACAATATACTCAAGTGTATTCATGTTAGACCTATGTGCATTGATTGTGGCATTGTTTGGATTAAACAATTTTTTACTTAAATTTTAGATTTAAAATACTTTGGCACTGATGAAGATTGATCAAGAAAAGCGCCTCGTCCACAGATGAATTGATTAAAAAAAATCTCAATAAGGAATAGGTTTTGGTGGTTCCGGCCATTGTTCCATATCCTTTGATTATAAAATAGAGTTTTTAATTTGGAAATGGCATTTTTAACTTGCATTAAAAGACACCAAGGTAGAAAATGGTGTTAAGAGACATTTTAAACAATTATTTTCTCTCTCTGGAACTAAATGGCCTTTAATTTTTAGAAAAAAAAAGAATTAACCGATTTGTTTGTTTGTCTGTTTGTTTGATTTGGGGTTTAACGCCAATGTCAATTTAACAATATACCAGTCATATCGCGGCGGTCAGTTTTACTGGTGGAGGAAACCAGAGTACCCGTAGAGAACCACCGACCTTGGACAGGTGTCTGACAAACCTTTTCACGTGCAATACGAGTTTATACATACTATCAACAACTTACAATAATTTTAAGTTTGCTTACATGTTTTTAAAGAATAAGTTATACATAAAAAAATAAAAGCAAAATGCGCACAAACAATGTTCTATAATTTATTGGATATCACATAGGCTATTATATTGTTTTGGTTGGAATTCTGTAATCTGAAACGGTGGTAGTTAATCGCAATAATGCCCATTACTTTAAAAAAGACAACGAGTATATTATTTGATTCTGAATGGATGACATTTGAAAACACTCTTTGAATCTATACTCACAACATTTTTGGGTTATACCGGTACTTACAGATAAGCACTACTGTGGTTTATTGCGATTTTAGGTGAAACATCTAAAATTTAAATTTAAATCATTCTGCGAGAGCGTAAAAGAAAGAACTTGACATTCTCTCCTTCATTCCTGTATTAATTTCAAAATTATCCACTTTGTGTTAATGAAACGACAGTCCGTTGATTGGGATGTAATCAGATTTATCACATCCCTGATACAGTATTATTCATTTTGTATCCTGAACAGCCAAGGCGTCAGATCAATATAACGTTAGTGACATTACTATAAGAATCTGTAGAAATGACTTTATAACATTTTGTTAGTGACCTAAGATTTAATAATGGACATTTTATTAAGTGAGAGAATTAATGATCTGCAGGAGAAATGCATTGATATAATACAGAGATATAAACCTCCAAAAGATGGTAAGAATTTTATTATGGCCTTTACATTATTAAAACATTAAAAATCTTCATCAATATTTTATTTTTCCTAAAAGGTCATGACTTTAGAAAACTCAAGGAAATACATATTTTTTACTTTGTTCACCATTTCGAAAAACTGTCAAAAGAATTCAAAGACCAGTAAAGTTGCAGAAGTAAATCGGAGAGTCAGTGGAGATACAAAACCATTGAAAAAACTAAAATGAGATCCAAATAAGAGTACACAAACCAAAATACAAAAGTAAAGCTTGATCACCAAGAACCCAAAATGAAAAGAGGCCACATCCACTCATCTGGGGACACCAGTCATGTTACTTGATCAAATTTGAAATATCATTTATACATTGGTTATTGCAAGTATTTTAATGACTTATCACTCCTTGAGCTTATATAAATTGCATCGTTTATGAAGATACCACCTTGAAAAAAATTGTTTATTTTTAAAGACATTTATAGCTCAAGGTAGTTATCTGAAGACAATTCGTATTCACATTCATTAAAATCATTTTTATTACATAACCATGCAAAATGTTTAGAACATTTGTTGAATCTTATCACATCACTTGACGCTAACTTCAAATCTGTTTCTCAACCCTACTTCAATGGTAACAGTTTAACTCGTTAAACAGAATGAAAATTTCCTCATGCTGTTCTGTCATAAAAGTAAATTAAACTTGTCTTGTGCGGTTTGTGTTAGACAAGCTTGATTAAGTTTCGATGATTGTCTTTTCGTTTTGCTAGCTCTGGTCTTGTCTGTCTTATATCTTCGATTTTTTTTTAAACTTGAAATTTTGTTTATATATGGAAGAACAAAGGAAAAAATTCGAAGAAAATATTTTATTTAAAAAACACAACAACGGTATTTTTTTAAGAAAATTCAGACATTAATCATTATCATTACAAAATGATAAAAAGAATACTTCTTGAATTCTACAAAACCTATTTCAGGTCTATTTACACCTACAACTAGTCCTTGTCTCCTACTTAGTTTCAGTTTGTATTTTCCTGCAGGAGATTGCTTTAATATCTTCAATGAAATTACAGATTGTGGTTTTATAATAATTCTGCCCGGTTTTTATCGTTGTTTTCACTCTTATTCGGTCTTAGTTGAAGCCCTGGCCCTATTCCAAATAAAAGAGAATTGTTGGATGACGACTTTTTTTGGCCCTTAAATAATTTAATTTTTATATCTTCACAATCAACAAAAATTGATCCGTCTCTCAAAAATAAGCGACATTTAATTTAATCACAATGCAGGGGGTACAGACTTGTTATATATACTATTAAAAGAGATATACAGCACTTTCATGGACATGTGAGACAAAAAGGATTATCTAAAAAGGTCTGATTATATTTTCAATTCCTTCCGGACCAAAATTCGAATTTGTTTTCAGTGGTTTGTATGGATGCCAATACCTAAAGAGGGTCGTCTTGAACTTACTGTGAGGTGCGAGTTTTTACTCCGTGTTGAAGGCATCACTTCGACTTTGAGATGAAGAACAGCAATCAAAGCGCTGTTCTTTTTCTTTGAATTTACTTGTATATATGAGATTTTTGTGTCATGAATATTTACACCATATCCGCACTTTTTCTAAAAACTCTCAAGTCGGTTAAAATCTCAATTTTGATCTACTGCAAGATGAAAAGAATTTTACAATACTCCAGTGTTTTAAAAAATAGTAGGATTTCCTGTCATAATGACATCACTAATTTGGCATTGGTGGATGGCAGTCTCATGGACAATTATACTACATCTTCTATTTTTATATTTTTATGAAAGACTATGTCTATATGTACATTATTTTAGACGCATTGGTATTGTCATGGACGAATACTGTAGTGCGATATAGCTGGTTTTTATTTTTATTCTCTTATCTCTAACATTTTGGCGGCAAAAAAAAACCATTGTTGAATAAAATTAAATGAGACCTTTCAGACACAGAATCAATTATCAAAAATCCCCAAAACATTTGTCGCAAAATATTTGATTTCTGTGTTATCTTTATATCAACTACATCTGTGTCGAGCTTAATAAAAGAAAAAACCAAAACAATTAAATATCTGAGTTAAAACCGATCAAAAAACTTGGAAAACAAATCATATAACATCCTAAAGCGTAATTGGATAGAAATTGGCCGTTTGGTTTCTCCGCCTGCAGGCAGAACCCTTGCTAAAGTGGCGAACATTGGTTCGTTTGCGATGTATAAATACTTTATTCCCTTCGCAAACCTTGCTGGGGGGGGAATGGCACAAGATATCCCGCAGACACTCTGGCGTCCTCTTAAAGAATTGCTTTCGGTTGTGGGGATGTATAAATGAAAAATCCCCCCAGAAGAGGACTTTAAAGACGCCCCGTGTTTAGAAAATGCCACATTGTAAGCATGATAAAACCCCTTTAAACAACTCATTTTGAGTGGTCAGTAGGCGGCCAGTCTTTATATTAGTAAAAGACCTCAATTTTACAGACATGGCATAGTGCCCAAAATATCAAGTGTTCAACAAATTTTGTTTGTGTTTTGATTTTTTGTAATTAATTCAATTATATTGAAATTGTCATTTCAGTTCATCTGATTTTTTCTCGTTTTTCCTTTTTTTGCTTTGTATTTTGTATCGACATCTATAGTTAAATTTTATATTCATTTATCATGTTAGTCGTATTATCACAGGTTTAGGAGAGGATAGAGAGCTGAAAAACATGTTTAAGTCCGTTTCAAACTTGAACCTGTCATGCGGTGGTAATTTTTGTCCAATTTTGTCGAAGTTTGCATGTTATAATGTTACTTGTTTTACGTTTTATGCTAAATATGTCGGTTAAGGTACTATCACATTTTTCTGCATGCTTTATGTATCTTATCAATTATAATCTTTTATACTCTCGCGGGGGATAAGAAATATGCCTTTCGGACAGAGGAAAATACTGCTGAATAACCTGTTAGTTGAGCGAGATATAAAAAATCGACCATCGCTTCCTATAGGAACTGCTGCGTAAATTAGGCACTAGGTATCTCCGTCACCGAGGTACTGATAATCTAAGCCAAAACGGTTGGCGCTTGTTGTGGGGAAGTGATTAATTCACAGCTCATCTGGAGGGAGACGTTTAAGATGCATCATGATTAGAAAATGTCAAGTCGTATGCATGTTAAAGACCACTTCAAACATCTTGTTTTGAATGGTCTTTGCGACCAGTTGTAAAGTTAAATTTTCCTAACGTCATAACTACCAGCAGTCTTCCATGGGTAAGAAATTTTTCGAACATTAATGTCCCCGGTTCACAGTCTACATATTGATGTATATCTTTTTATCGTCATTATTATGGGTGAAATATTGCCTGCTAAACGTTAAGCAGCAAGCAGTCAATCAATCCATTGAATGCCGAGCAGTAACCTGAAGATGGTAAATTAATTTTTATTTGGATTTTATTGAATGTCTGTCTCTTTTACAACCTGTCACGTCTACTATCTATATAAGAATTTAAGAAATGAAATGTAAGTTTTGCACTTCTGGCGTGTTTATTGTCAACATATATATTCAAACAGTAGAGTGTACAAATATCCCACAAAATTATTTTTTTACCATCTATTACATGTATGATTGGAATCAAATGTATTAGCTTTTTTAAAAACCAATTTCACTCTGTATGACATATTGGTTTTTGTTGCAAACTTAACTGATGATATTTGGTTTTAGGTAAAGAGATGTCTAACTTTGTTAGACAACACACCGCTTGTGTTAATAAATACAGTGAAGAGTTCTGATTGACAAAATTTTTGTAGAATTTGGTAACCGAGTTTTTCAACAGATAGTTGGCATTCCAATGGGATCAACTAGTGCGCCCTTCTAGCCGACTTGTTTTTGTACTCGTGTGAAGTAGAATTCATTCAAGGACTCCTACGAAATAACAAAAAGAAATTGACCAGATCTTTAATTTTACTTTTCGCTATATCGATGATGTTTTGTCATTGAATAATCCTACGTTCTGACGTTCAGTGAACATCTCGACCAAATATATCCCAGTGAACCAGAAATTAATTAGACCTCAGACTAAAAAAAATCTGCTTCATTCCTAGATTTATTTCTCGAAAAAGATCAGTAGGGAAACTTGTTTCCCGACAAACGGGATGACTTCAACTTTCCCATTGTAAATTCCCATATTTATGTGGCAATATTCCTGCTTCCCCTGCCTACGGGGTTCATGTTTCACAGTTGATTCGATACTCTCGTGCCTGTTCCAAGAATCAGAATTTTCTGAAGAGAGCATTGCTGTTGTCGAATAAATTACTACAACAAGGATACATCCAATCAAGGTAAAGTCGTCCCTCCTAAAATTTTATTAGAATTGGTTGGTCCAATATATATTGGTACCAAATATCTATACTAATTATGGACCCGTTACCGGTAATACAAAAATAAGTTGGCCTCTTCTCTAATTGACGTTAACCCGGATTTGAGATTTAGGATTCCACGACGTGTTTGCGCGCAAGACAGGGGATGCTTACCCTTTCGGAGTACCTGATCTCACTCCTGTTTTGGAAAGGAGTTCGTGGATTTCAAGCTTTTGTTCCTAAAGTTTACGTTTTATCTTTAAGTTTGTTTTAATTTTGCCTTGCCAATGTAAGAGTATGTAGTTTTGATCTCTCGCATGGGTATTCTACATTGGATCATTTAAATTCATCCGAAATATGTACTGCAATAGTTTAGCACAAGTTTCACAGGGGTTGAAAAAGCATTTATCACGAATAAAGCTGATTTATGGGGTAACAGTCTTGGTCCCTAATTGTTTACTTGACTTGGAAATGATTTCAATAACTGTATTTTTAATAAAGACAAGTGTGTGACACTAGAAAACAATCAGTTTCCAAGTCTTCTATGCAGATGATTTAGTGTTACTCGCTCCTTCCTGTAAACATTATTAGATTCACTACATTAATCAGAAGCATACGGTAATGTATGGAGATTTAATGTAAATCTATACAAAACAAATGTTGTTGCTTTTAGCAAATCTGTGAAAAATGCAAGACAACTGTAACCTTTTATAATACTTGAAAGAATTATTTCAGCTTTACCCGACTTGGTTTAGATTAACGCCATCGGGTATTTTACTCTGGCTAATCGGATTTGTTTATAAATGTAGAAAAGTATTGTAAGTGTGTTAATTTTTTAAACCTCATATTTTTCTTGTGATACCTTTATTGAACCAATATTACTATATGGCTGTAAGGTGTGGTGAACATCGCAATATCGTCAATTGATATTATGCATGTTGTTATAAATGTTGTTAATCTCTGCATGGTGTTGATATAAATTCGGTATATTGCGCAGCATTGGGTGAGTTGGGTAGATACCCCGACAGATTTTATCAATATATAAATTGTTAAATATTGGCTGCGTGTTTTAGACAATGATTGCAGAATCATGCTTTAGTCATTTGGAAGACAAAGTAGTTGATTTTAAGTATCGGTAGAACATTGGTTTTCAGATTTTGAAATCCATTAATTTATCAGGTTGATGCGTGTAGCGTTTTCTTAATGCAAGGAACTTTCGATTCGAACTTTTCGAAATTTGGACAGCTGAAGAGTAAAAGAAAATAAGATTAATATAATGCACTTATAAGATTTAACGAAAAAGAAGAGTCTAGACATATCTCAGATCCAACATGTGCAAACTGAGAACCAGATCATACCCCTTCAATGTTAAAACAAATTGCAATCCAAAAGAACTTGAACATAATGCGATGTTAAAAAGGATCAACATCACTTCTTCATTGCTTTATTCTTTTGACAGCTAAGCGACTTAATATGTTTACCAAATGAATAATACAAGTAAACATGTTGCTGCTTTTTTAGATCCAGTATTTTATTTGTAACATTTATATATTTTGGTCAAACTCGTTGTTTGATGAGTTTTTACAATAAAATGTTTGTTTTTTAGTTGTTTGTTTGTACGGAATCACTGACTGCTATTAGACCTAATGTTCATAAAGAAGGAGATGTGTTGTGATTGCATATGTGGCAAACATTTAAAACGTATAAACACCAGCAAGTTGCTTAAAGGAATTAAATAATGACATATCATATACACAACCTAAAGTAAACTGCTAAAAAGCCCCTTCCCCCCAAAAAATGTGTTGCTAGAACTGTTGATCGCGTGGTGGTGGCTTAATTTCTTTTAGCTCATCATGTCATGTGATCAGATCTGATCGACAAAGGTGTAACAAACCAGTTGTAGATTACGGCTTCGGGAAAGTGTCCAGTCCTTGGGTCAAGTAAAACAGCTGTTGTCCTCGGACCCAATCAATATCTGTATAATGATATTCAGATGTGAAAACTATTGGGAAAATAAGTATAAATAAAACAATTAAACATAAATACAATGAAATCCACCTGAAAACAGGTTCCTGAGGTAAAACACATGGAAGAGTTCTCAACCCTTCCCCTTTACAGTCTACCAGCAGTGGTGGTGTGTCGTAAATACTGAGAGAGAGAGAGAGAGAGAGAGAGAGAGAGAGAGAGAGAGAGAGAGAGAGAGAGAGGAGACCCGTAAGCCTAGGACCGGATTTTCATTGCCATGGTGTCGTGCTGTGCTAATTCGAATTAGAATCGATGTTTAACGAAATAGCAATTACAATCTGATGCACTGTATGGCAACTTAGAAGATTGACAAGTCGCCAACAGTGCTGGGGGTAACGCTAATGGAATTCCGGTAAAACAATGACAATTGACAAGGAAAAACGTCAGAACCCAAAACAATCTTACAGGAACCCAAAAAGGAAATTTAAAGACATTTAGATAACTCCAATTTAATTCATAGTTCTTCGGTTTCTCTTGCTCCTCATACTATGGGTTCTAAATTTCAACAAAACTTTACTTGCTTCATTTTTTTCATTTTTTAGAAGTTTTAATCGTTTTTCCTAAATATAAAAAAATAAAGTTTGCTCGATCGCTCCTAAAAATACAAGAAGAAAGGAATAAAACTTTAAATTGTTGTGTTCGATTCAGTTTGTGCGTTTGCGCTTAAATATATTGTCATGGCAAGAAAAAAAAATTATATTTAAAATTTCGCTCGCGCCAATTTTTTTTTATTAAACATACATTCTTTGAATGAGCAAATAATACTCTAGTCTTATGAATTGATGTAAATTGAATTATTTGTAATATTATTGTAATATTGTCTGTTTATGTGCCAATAAAAGGTTTCATTACAAAAAAACATACAAAAATCTAGAAATCATGTTGGAGTGGCCTGTTGTAATGAATCATATCAGGACAAAAATTCTGGCTCTAGGCTAAGAATGCCCTCAGTGACTAACATCCACAAGCAGTGACATAAACCCAGTGGTATCAGTGTATTACAAATAACCAGTTATAGTGACCATTTTGTTATTTAACAACGCGTCAGCAGTGCTCGAGTTCAATATATTGGAAATCCGGTTAAAAAACAACGACAATTAATAAGCACAACAATCTTAAAAGAAATCCAAATGAAGCTTAAGGTTACCTCTGCATGAGATGGAAGAGCCTAGAGTTTGTTCTATTTTACTATTAAATCGCTTGAAAATCTTTCAATGACATAACATCTTCTTTATAACAGACCGTTGTTGCTTGTTAGTAGTAGCTGTGACCATTAATTGACTTTGGTCCGATGTATCACATAGATTCAATACTTCGTTACTTTTCATACATTTCATTAATTACAACCTTATAATATTACGACTATTAAACAAAGATTTATTCAATTATTATGTTAGCACATTTGCAGTTTAAAAATAAACCCTATTTCAGAGAACACCAAATACTGTAAATTCAGAAATTATTGCGTGCATTTATTACTGTGAAAGTCCGAATAGCGACGATAATGCGAGTTTTATTTTTGCGGATTTCCGAAAGTTGTAACAAAAGATAACAACTTGATTTCGGAATGAGAGTTCAAATTATTGCGACTACAAGCCTGTCGCATTATTCGCAATAATAAAAACTTCGCAATAACTTCTGCATTAACAGTAGCTTTTTTGCGATTTTAAGGAGTCGGACGCCAAAAAGTCAGGCGGATTAAAAAATATAAAAAATTCACAATGTAAATCTTGGCAGTTTTAGAAAGACTAACAAGGTTATAATTGGTTTACTGACATACTGATTGGAATTTTGTAATCTATAGGAGGGTATTACGATGAACAGGTAATAGTTGGTTCCCACACTGGTATTCTGTGACCAGTTTAATTTCAAGTGGAAAACTTTTTATCTACTCTCAGCGCAGCTAACCAGGCATTCTGGGGAAATATTTTCGTTCCATAGATTTCATTACAATATAACCCCAGGTCAGAGCGAGTGACTCTCCTTTGCGATTTGTCTCATAACATCATCCATATTTGAGAATTGCAATGACACAAGTAACGTCTTTGTTTTCAAATCCAGGGCAACAAATATGACGTCTTCACATTCTTAACGAAACAACAATGGAAGTGACGTTATACATTTTCTAGGTTTCACTATACAGTTTACCTGGATTGGCCCCTGGACACAATAGTTCCTTCAAAACATAAGAAATGCTCTGGCAGGGTGT
>JAULBM010134852.1:0-18442 GCA_032357055.1 Geukensia granosissima | reverse complement strand
GATATACATTGGAATCACGTGACTATCTATAGGGGTACGATACGGGTGTACTTTCCGGGATGATATGCATATCATCCTGGCGGGATGATATGAGTGCTACACCTTTACATGTATCATCTATGCAGAATTCCCATATTTTTATATAAATATATGATAACGTGAAAGAGACCACACAGTGATCCTGTTGGAGACGTTAAATTATCAGGGATGCTCTGCTCTCGTTAGAACCAAAAATGTTAATTTAAGGACAATTTGCCATTTGGCGGAAACAGCTCTTTTGTGGTATGATTCCTATGAAAGTCGCCGAATATATTTAAACCATATAAGCTTCGATTCAACTCTGTAATGCCTGTCACACGTAGACATATTCTCAATCGTGTGATAAGCGAATGTGACTTTTTTCAGATACATAAGTACACGTCGCTATTCGTTGATGCATCGTTCCTCGTGAGTACTTTTTCATTTGTAACATGTTTTAGAACGCACAGTCACGTTAGGCACAAAACATATTTTTCAACATAAAAATGTTTTTTGACGAGCGTTCTACTTGATACGCCCAGAAACATTTTGTATAAGCTCTATGTAGGATACCGCATATTACAAGCCGAAATGACGTTTATTATATGTTGAAATACGTCGAACCTGAAGACAACTACGAGCAAGCGTTCAGCAAGCGCAATGCTAGAAGATCGGCAACGAGCGTTTAACATTTCCCGAACGCATATTAGGCGTTTAAGTAACTTTTCCATAACATACAAAAAGATTTTTGGCATGTTCAACGCAGTTAAAACGATATCATAACGCTAACAACGTTCCCGCACGTTGCTTAACCGTTTTTTTTTTCAATCTAGAAGCCACCCATCAGACAGACAGACATATATGGAAAACACTAGATTTACAGAATAAATATTATTGCTGTTGACAAACACTAAGCTTACTATATAAGATCATTATTATAACTATTTTTTTGACTGTTATTATTATATTAAGTAGATTTTCATGATTGGTTTGATGAATGCATTTACTGAAACACACCAATATCTATGAGCCTCTATAGACAATAAAGAACCAGTGCTGCAGATACTAATAGTCCTGCGAATGTCCTTAAAATTTTTTACAGATGTTCGAAAAAAATGATGTTTTTTCTTTATACCACTTTTTTAAGTTATTGGCAGCAATAAGTTGTGAATTGTTCAACATTTGAAAGATGATGTATTGATCTGAATATCACTACTAAAGGCATGACCAATCTGCGTGGTGCTTGCAAAGGAGCTGCATATTTCTGTGTTAAATCCGTACTTTTTTTTATTCCATACCATCTCATTAAAACGGAACCTCATATTATGGTTTCTTCGGTAGCTGAGTCACTTATTCTGTAGTTTTTTTTTTCGGCCCCCGTTGCTTTGTATTGCATGGGCCAGGTAAGTTTTCATCATACGGACTAGGTGATTCAGGGTAAGGGTAAATTAATCTCTTCTTGGGATTTACCTAGATGAAGATTGCTGAAAGGAGTAGTAAAGGAAGATTTTTCTTTTAGAAACTACCACGACAACGTCATCATCCAAATTTACCCGGTATCTTGAAGCAGAATAATAAAATATTGATGTTTTGATTAAAAACTGTGATCACGACGTTCGAGAACGTAATTATATACTTCATTGAGAATTTCGAAGGTCGCCTATAAAACGTCAAGCATTAAGCTGAATGCATCAGTTGCTGAAAACGAAAACTACCATTCGGCCATTTAACATTATTGTAATATGTCACCCATTGTTGTATCTGTTTAAAGAGTAATATTTTATAGTATAAAGCTCTTGCTTAAAACTTATAGCTTCACGGCAGACAATATTAGCAAAGTGTTCAAGATTTCAAGACACACCAATGGCTACGTAAGCAAACATCAACTTCAATACATACAATTATAGCTATAAGAATCCTTTACTGCATGAATCACCGTGTTGTTGGTTCACCTGGCTTTCGGCATCTAAAAAACAAATCAAAACAATAGAAATATTGAATTGCAAATTGTCTATGTACTGCATAAACAAACAAATTATATACATGTATTTAATTGGTTTTGAAGAAAACATTTCATGTGAGGCACCATCAAATAACAAGCTCTTATCACCAAAGTTCGGTTTAGAAGTTACTAGACGATACCAGAAATATACATAATACGGATAGCATCATGTTATAACCTATGAAATCATTTTATTTTGTAGTGCCGATGGAGACTTTGTAGTTACTTTATTAACAAAAGCAACTGTTCATTACGACGGAAAGATCATTTGGGAACCTCCAGTGATATATAAAAGTTACTGTCCTATCGATGTGGAATATTTCCCGTTTGACATGCAAGAATGTTTTATGAGATTTAGCTCATGGACATACGATGGACATGAGATTGACTTGCAACATATTTGTGATTCGCAAGCTGTGTATCTCGAGGAAACACAAGAAAGAGTGATTACTAATGGTATTGATATAAAAGATTTCCAACCTAACGTGGAATGGGATATTATAAACGTTACAGCAAGACGGAAAGAAAAGTTTTACCCATGTTGCCCAGAACCGTATCCAGATATTATGTTCAACATAACATTGCGCAGGCGTACTTTGTTTTACTCTTTAAATTTAATTATGCCTTGCGTTTCAATATCATGCTTGACGGTGTTGGTATTTTACTTACCATCGGATAGTGGAGAAAAAGTGACTCTGTCAATATCTATTCTGCTAGCCCTTACTGTATTCTTTTTGCTGTTATCCGATATAAATCCACCAACTTCATTCACAATTCCTTTGATTGGAAAATATTTATTGTTTACAATGATAGTCGTGACGATGTCTATATTTTTAGCTGTGTATACCTTAGGAATAAATTTCCGTTGCCCAGCAACACATAGAATGAGTCCCTGGGTCAGACGAGTATTTACAGAGATATTACCGCGCATTCTTTTAATGAAGAGGCCAGATATGGAACGGAAGCCTCAAAGAGTTCCATTTCGAAATATAAACGGAATCGAAATGCGGGATGTAAGGGACATCTATACAGGGTCACAGACGTCTTCCCAGTCCAAAGAATGGACGAACGAAAGCGCATATGAAAATGTATTCAACAGAAACACTGCGGGTTTAAAGAAATACCCCAAAGAAATAAAAGATGCATTTGAAGGAGTTATTTCTATAGCTGATCATCTGAAGCAGGAAGATGATGAGCACTCTGTAAGTATATTTAACTACCAGTAAATATCGATTAAATAGTGGGTTTTTTTTCAGAATCCAACCAAAGTTGAAAGTCATAATTTTGGTATCAAAATATCTCGTCATTTTTATTAGGATAAAATATTATTCGACGCATTTTATTCGAAGAAAGGTTTAATTAGTGGTAAAAGTTTTAGTGGTGAAACAACTTTTGTAATTGTTTTGCGATTAGGTAATTGGTAGGAGATTTTTCATGTGAAAATAGTATTTTTTTAAACTTGTGTGTGTGCAAATTTCGATATACTCGTCAAAATTTGGCTGTCTACGGACGGTCTTAGTCTGCCGATTTTTGAGAAGGGCTTTTATGATACCAGAAGGTGCGGTCTCACATTTGAAGGTAAAATCATTCCTTATTTCCAAAACAATATTGGAATTAATATGTTTTCCTGAACTACACAGGAATGTTGCCTCATTTAAAACTGTTATATTCGTGGATACTCTTGAATCCTGTTCAAAATCATCATTTATAACATTTTTACCTGTGGCGTTGAGTATTCTAAATTCTCGTTTAGTTGTTGTTACGGTGGTATAACATCTGTTTGTATAATTTCAGATCAGTTGAGGCTGTGTATTGCTACTAGATCCAAAGTATCAAATAATAATGTCAATAATGTAACTGGCGAACTGTGTTGCGTAGAAGGAGTTTTGTCTAACATTTCAAACTTTTGTAACACCTTCATGATTTTTTACAATTTATAATTTATGAAAATTAAAAAATATTTAATAAATGTCAGAGACCACACGTGGCGCAACCGATGGAAAAACAGAGGAATTTACCAATCTAGAGGTTTCGCAAGGCCATCAACATGGATGGAATACCACTCCTTGAGAAATTTTCTAAATCACCTGAATATTATCAAAATGTACATATAACAAATTATTAAATACAAGGACAATCATACGACTTGGATCAGGAACATATGAGACATGTGGGGGTTTAACTATAGTTAAGTGGAATCCCAACCCTCCCCAAGTAGTGATCAGAGGCATTCAATTATGGACATATCCACATCCTACGAAAGCTGTTAAAAATGAATTTGATTATATTCAAATGTAACTTTTATCCGCAAAATAAGTATACACTGTAAAACAAGAAACACTTATATATAAAAAAACTTAATCCACTGGAGTAAAGGTTACTTGCTTGGGGCAGGCACATAATGTATGTGGCGGGGATAAACAACCCTCCCCTAACTTGGAATAAAGATGGGAAAAAAGAAAAAAACTTTGAAAACCAACTGCATAAGATTAATAAATCTTTTGAAGTCACTACATATACACATTTATACAAAATAAATTTATATCATTTTGATCTTATTTTGTAAAAATCAAATTATCAACTATACATTTAATTTATTGTAATGCCATCTGTAACAATACTGTAAGCTTGTACCTGTTTTGATGATGACATATTATTTATTGATATTTTAATTTCTTTTTCAAAAAGATAACAGCTTGTGATGATCTGGTACACAAACTCAACATAACAAACAATCCTGCGACTTACTCTACAAACATATAAGTGTCCGTCGGGTGAATTTATTTCTTCGTCTAACCTTCGTAAAAATATACATGTACTCACATGTACATATACGTGTAACATAATTCTCCGGAAGTACATGTAGACTTTAAAGTGATAAATACACACGTTGCCGCAATACCTCCTGTTGTTTGAACAATTCAGGCAGTTCCAAAATAAATCTAAAACTGAAGAATATTAGACCGGCCCCGACGGCGGGCCGTGTATAGAACTATAGGCTGTTCGGTTTCTCCGCCAGCAGGTAGAACCCCTGCTAATGGGGCTGCCGATGGTTGGGCGGGATGTATAAATACTCAACCATCCGGAGAGTAACCGGGGTTAAGAATTTGGCTGCTCGGTTTCTCCGCCGGGAGGAAGAACCACTCCTGAAGGGGCGTCCTTTGGTTGGGCGGGATTGTATAAATTCTCAACCGCCGTGCCCCGTGTTGAAAATGCCATGCTCTCAGCACGAACTAAAGATCCCCTTGCAACAACACGTAAATGTAATGAGTGGTCCTTATGTGACTAAGTTGTTTAATGTGTTTAATAACGTGTTCTCGTCCTGAATATGCATTTGCCACTGGAACAACAATCAATCAATATTAAACCGGAAATCAGGCATATTGAACTTAAATTTTTAAATTATGTGTTGCTGTTAAGCTCACTTCATAATGTCAGTCATCTCTTTTTCTGTTTTTTTTTTCAGGAGGCACGTGATTGGAAATATATTGCCATGGTAATGGATCGTTTATTCCTGTATATTTTTACAACAGCTTGTGTCTGTGGAACTCTCAGTATTTTTCTTTATGCACCGTCCCTTTATGATTCCCGACCCGCGTTGAGTTATAGTATGAATGAAAATTGCTTCTATTGATGTGTTTAAAAACGTTTGTTTGTATAAAGTAATAGTTTTGATATTAAAATAATAAGAGTAAATAAACATAGTGAAGTTATATGTTTAATTAGCCTTTCTCTAATTCTTTTGTAATTTTCATACTCCTTGACACACTCCTCGACCGGTGTTGGAAATGTTTTCCTAATCTCTAGAGGGTTGTTATTTCTCGGCTGATGATTGGCTGATTTTCAGACCCCACGTGCTTCGCTTCACGAATTCAAAGACTTGCCACGATCTTATTTCTTACCCTGGAGGACTGAGCTTTCCAAAAACTTTATCAGTTAGGTAAAAATTCCTTTATTTTTTTGGCTTATACATATGAAAATGTCGTAAAAATATGTGGCATGTTTGTTTGTATTGTACACGAGTTACGTCCTTTGTAACAAGGTCGTGATAAAAGATGGTGCACGATCCCGCCTATGATAGTTTTTTAACGATATTTTGATGCTTAAAAAAATTACAGAAACAAAATCTTACATTATAAGCCGTTAATTTACATATTTCTACAGTATCGATAGTTAAACCCTAATTTTAAGGTTTAACTATCTCTACTGTAGAAATATGATAATCAACGGCTTACAATGTAAGATTCTATATATCCACTTCTAATACGAATATGTTCATAAAATACTAGTTCTAGACGTAAAGAGAATCCGGGGCAGAGATTTGATGGCCCATTGCTATTGGCAACGTCATGTTACGATGTACGTCTTTTAATCTTATAGACGGTACAATTATCCACACCCAGGAGGAAATAGGAATCTGTCGCCCGCAACTGCGCATTTGAGTTATATTTCAAAATTTAGTTGAATGTTTTTTAACTGCGAATTTTTTTCTTCGAAATCCACGAAACCGGGAAATTCGCCATTTCAATAGTTAATATTTTCAGGAATTCGTGTATGGAAAGAATGGTAATTTATGCGTTGATCTTGAACTCACCTACATTGTGACTTCTTGTCTTGCGATTCGTCCTGCGAATTTTCGAATTTTTAAATTCATGATGTTTTCGGAGAACCAGATAAGGTGGTATGCTATGCCAAACTAGTATTTGTGTAAAGTTACGATGAGATTTTCGATGTTGGTGCAGTGTTTGTGCCAACAAAGGGAGATTCCGAATTCATACAACAATGTAGAATCTAAATTCTTTGTGAATTATTTTTCATAAAGTGGGGGATATTATCCACTGTCTGTAACTGCAACCATTCTTCGTAAGTTAATCACTGTAACAGTGGTAAAATTTGGTGAATAAATTAATTACATGTAACAAGTGATGACAATAACATCTTGATTTTAAAGTTAATGCCAAGGTACAGGTGAAGTCGAAAGTTCAAATGTATATATCATGAAAAGGAGATATAGGCAAAAACAAAATTAAGATGGCACAGGAAATAATATTTTGATTATTAATTTCATTTAAGCCGGATATTTTTTTCTAAAAACAAAACTTGCTTTTTTTAGGAATATGTCAAATGAAACATATTTGACGTCCAAAGCCAACACAGTCTACCTTTTATGATTTTGATCTCGGATAAGTAAAACTATGGTTAAATCAATTTGAATTGAGGTCTTTAAGGATCATTCGGAAAAACCCTTAATTCTGACTAATATTTTTGTCATTCCCATAACCACGTAACATTTCAAAGTGAGGTTCGATAAAAACTACATGTATTGGTAGTCGATGGTTATATTCCGCGCGAAAGGCATCTATTTCGAAGCCTCTCCGTAATTACAGACAATTTTTATGGAAGTTAAATAATTAAAATAATTGATGAAATTAATTATTACAAGTGATTTGTATTTAAATCAACATTTGCCCTTTCCCCCATCTTATACTTTTTAGTATGTAGACTCAGTGCTTTCTTAATTTACAGTCTGGTTGTAAGGTTTTTCATATTGATTTATTTGTACAATTGATGAAATACATCTTTTCAGGAACGATAGCTACTGATACACGATACAAATCAGACACAATCAGTAACACTAAAGAGTTGTCGGCATTCCCGTTACTATAATTGTACTTTATTTGCTGAAAGACGATTATAAAAAAGGAGATTATTTTCAATGAAACAGTCATCCAAAAAGTTAAATTAAAATTAAACAACACGCATCTGTATACGGGTTACACTAAAGCCATCTACAATGCATATGAAAGATACACACCGTAAGACACGGGGAAATGTGCAACAATAATTGATTTTACTTTAACTTACGATAACGTGTCTTGTAAAATGATATGCTCTTTTGATAAGATTTAGACTAGAACTCTCAAAATTCCATATTAAGATGGTAATATCGATAACGTGAAATCTTCCTTAATGGTAATCAATGAGGAAAACCGCCAGATTTCAATAATTAATCACGTGTTGCTGGACTTACAAAAAGTATTTTTCTAATTATAATTGTTTTACTGGTGTGCTCCTACCCCATATATATTTGATCTTGCCAGACATTTATTCTTTCATTATCATTTTATAGCAAAAATTCATATATTTGGCAATTTTAGTATAGAATTGTAGTTTTTTATATGATCGAGTACAATTCCTCGATCATCTAGAGTTAACAGCTTAACTACAGGTAAAATTAAATACTTTACTCAGCTTCATTTTTACTAAACACCGAGTAGAAAGCATCTAAAACACGTTCTTGTTACACCACCCCCACCCCCTTAAATATCACTGATGTTTTACTGCAGTAATGAAAAAGAAGTAATCCATCAGAAATGAAATTCTTCAGATTTATTTAGCATTTGATCCAATCAAAGAAAATAAGCTCTTCACTCATTTTCTTGTTGCAATATTAAATGTTGAAATTAACTGTCATGAAAATTACAGAAATAGTCATTCAATATTCATGTTTGAATTCTTAGCAATTATTGCGACGACTGATTTTTTGAAGATACAACATGATCCTTAAGCGCTGCATAAAGCTAAAAGAAGCACTGTAAGGCTGCTACATGGAAAAACATAATCTGATGAAACTTACTGTTTCAGCACATGAACTACTAGTAAATTATCAAGGGTTTAGATCATCATAACTTTGAACCTTGTAGTTGTAAGCACTTATATATATGATTCTCATATTGATACTTTACACAAATACTTATCTAGCGTTGCGTTCCATCTTGTTTCATCATCCTGATTGTTGACGATAAATGCTTGTAAAACTTTATATTTGACTAATTGATAGACCTGATGATTTTGTTATCCGATAAATCATACTGAGCTTTATTCTGTAAAATACGGGAACTTACTTAAGAAACTTCTTTTACATATTAGTTCTCGTGTTTAATTGTACTGGTACATTTCTATCAGCCCTGATATGTCATAGCACTGTCTATTCATGCATTTAAGTTTTGCGTAATTTTCATCTTTAGCTGCGCAAAAAGGAGTAGGAAACAGAAACATAATGCAACCCTACCACATGTTGCTCCCGGCTGTTCCAGGCCAGGACTTGTGGCCGTTAGATAATGACATAACCTACATATCTTTCCTTTTTATATTTACTGGTTTCTACTGTGCTCGGAAAATGCCAAAAGGGAAGAAATTCTTATCCGAGTTGCTAATTGTCGCACTCGAGTACTGCAACTATAATTTACATTAGTTGATCTGGACTGAGTGACAATTTTTTTGCGACCATAAAACACTGCTGAACTTTAATAACGAAATACAATAAGGTAATAGATGAAACCAACTTAAAAAACAAAATACAAATAAGGTAAAAGAGGAAACCGGTCACCTAACAATGTATCAATTAAAAGTATAGGGTGCTCAAGTATGCTAGAAACACTTTTAGAAATGGATAACTTCTTCAAAGTATTAAAAAAGCCACAAGATTAAAGCCGAAATCAGACAGAAGGCATGTACCTCGCAAGAGTTTTCTTATTTCTTGCAGACAACGCATCAAATATAATTTTTATATTTTGTTGTCGTAAATTTACTTGAGTCGAATGCATCCTATTCTATCCTATGCATTTACCTGGTATCTGTTTGCCACATTGGCTGTCTTGTTTATCAATGGAAGTATATAAACAACTTGTTGTTTAACTCAGGCTTACAGGAATTAAGAAACAAAGCATCAAAACTAACGGACAGTATCAGTAAAAGGATATTTCATAGTTCTGATCAAAATCTATATATCAATTCAACAAGATAAAGGTTTCATTGCATTGTCAGTAAGAACTTCTGCCTTGTAAGCACTGAAAGGCCGAAGACTAGATTATAGCCTAACAGACATTAAAGGTCTACATGAAACGGTATAGATCATAATTCCGTCATACAGCGTTGAGATTTTAGGCATAATACTAATATAATCAAAAACACTGAAATCGATTGCATCACAACATTTGTGAAAATTCTGTCTTTAACCCCTTAAGCTTTAATTTGTACAGCTCCTTTATCAGTGAGAATCAACAAACGTAATGAAATAAAACTAATCCATCAGAAATGAAATGCTCCAAATTTATTAAGTTTTATATTAAATCGGCAGAAAAACAACGAGAGCATTACATGGAAAATCTAGTAATATAATGATTGCGGGAGTATAATTAGAGACTCAATGAAATTGCAAAATAGAAATTTATTATGTTTTCCCCTTTACATTGTAGTATTATTAAAACATTAATATTGTTAGATAATAATAGTACATTTGTGTTGAGATTTCCCCTCTTGATATTCACTAATTGACATTTTCCATATTTAGATTAAGAAACCTATCTGTAGTAGCAGTAAATTTTGGAGTTTCCTAGTTATCCTGTTATTAAATTTAAATAAGAAATACCTATGAATAAGTTACAAATTGCAGGACCTTAACACTAAAAGAAAGACGTGCACTTGGCAACCCAACATTTACCCCAACGACACTTACCAAAGAAGAAATCCTTGACAATAATCGGTCATTTTTGTCATCCTTTGGACTTAAAAGGAAGAATTCGATCTTCCTTCACTTTACTGGATTCCAAAGCTTCACAAACAGCTTCCAAACAACGTTACATTGCAGGGTCTGCCAATTGCTCCACAAAACCTCTTTCCAAATTACTTGCAGTTATTCTATCAGCAGTAAAACGGGCACCAGAGTTACTGTGAAATACGCCATTCTAGAAGTGGCGTAAATGAAATGTGGATTCTAAGAAATTCCAAAGATCTGTTAGAATGCCTCAAATCAAGGTCCCTTTCCTCTTGCAATAGCATCAAAACATATAATTTTCCACCCGTATAATACTATTTAACATTCATAACTCAGAGAAAAATTAAGAGCCTTAATTCACCTCCGTTATGTTAAAAGAAGATGGCAAACACAGATACAGATATTTGGTTCTAGGGAGGGACCAACCTTATTTTGTTATTAACCTCTCTGATTCTAATAAAAAGTACTCTGAAGATGGCATTTGCGGTATGCTATATTTCTTGATTAACAACATTTTTCTAATGTTTGGCGGACGTGTGTTTCAACAGACTGTCAGCATTCCAATGGGAACCAAATGTGCACCCTTTCTCGCCGATTTATTCCTTTATTTGTATGAAGCTGATTCATACAGAGCCTTCTAAGAGAAAAGAGAAAAAGTTGGCTCAATCTTTTGGTCTCACGTTCCGCTATATAAATGAAGTCCAGATATCCTGAATAACTCTAAATTTGGTGACTATGTTGACCGCATCTATCCCGCTGAACTTGAAAGCAAAGATACTACAGAAACAGAAAAGTTTTCTTTTACATAGACTTACACCTAGAAATTGATAGTAAAAGCGAGTTAAAAACATGGCTTGTGCTTCCTATCACGATTTTATTGATAGAGAGTTGCATCTGACAAGAAAGCCACTGAGACAAGGGTCCTCAGGGAAAGATTAGAGTCATTACTCCGGAAGTTTTGCGGTCGCCATCATGATTTGTTTGACCGTTACGAAATTTACATTTCACAAATGACGATGGATATCTTCCCACTGTCATGAATACAAATCCGTTCCTATACCGGTTGTGACTAACATCGATTGTGACTATAAACCGGCTTTGTCTACTGAGTAACACGACGGTTGCCGCTAGTGGAACAGGAGTTGCTTACCTTTCCGGAACACCCGAGCTCATCCCAGGTTTTTATTTTATTGGGGTTCGTGTTTCTAATGCCTTTATTCTCCATGTTATCTTTGTATTATTTAAGTATTGCATAGTGAAAATCATTGTCTTGTTTATCCTTATAGTTATAGTTAAAAAATAGTTATATTATTGACGTGTACTTCGAAACTTCACTTTCGGTTATGTCTTATTGTTAGATAATTTACAATATATCGATGATTAATAAAACTGGTTACGTGTGTTAAGTTTAGACAAGAGACATAAACCAATGACCTTAAACATGAAAATTCCAAAACAAATGAAATTTCACTGAGTTTTACTACAATAAGTTATCTCGACGGGTGCCACAGTGGAGCAGGAGTTGCTTACCCTTCTGGAGCACCTGAACTCACACTGTTTTTGTAGGGTTCGTGCTAGTCTAGTTTTAGTTTTAAATGTAGTGTCGTGTGTTCTATGTTTGTCTTTCGTTTTATTTCGTTGGACAGGGTCTTGTCTGTCTTCCGATTTAACGATTTCTATCTGTCCCTTTCCATTTTGACGTAAGAAGTCGACCTTTGTTGAGTGTCTCGCAATGGTCTCTGATTTAACACTTTTGACCCTCTCTTGTCGGTAAACTTTTCTTCATCTTTATAAATATTTCATTTTATTTTGCGTTCTTAAATCCAGTGTGTCCAAAAGAATTAACCTTCATCCTATTCTTTTTAAAATTTGTGCACGTTTGTTTCCTACCACCCGGTGTTCTACTTCATTCTAAAATTCAACAGAAAATATCTTTATGAAACAACAAACATTATGTCTGTTTACTTCTCTGTTACAGGCCTTCTGTTATGTATCATCTCCAGAGACATCTTCAAGCTTCTCTTGTATCCAAAACAGAATGATCGCGTGTTTCTATAGATATAAACCAGCAGCTGTTAGCACGCGATCTCATTTACATTATACATTGAAACATCTGTTTCAACATACTAAATGACAAAACATTTGGTGCTTGATGGGTTTTTACAAACTCTTGAATTATGAAGATGTTTGGCATGAAGCAATGTCGCCCGATTAATATCAGTTAAATTTCTGGACTTTTCTTATTTTTAATTAAGAAACCAAGCTGACAGATATGAGGATAACGGCTAAATGTTTGCGATAGTGACAGATCTTTTCAAGCAAATCGATAAGATACAAATTGTACTTGTTGAGATTTTGACACTCTTTACATTTTGTCTAGTTGATGATCGATTTGAACAATTTTAATCTAGTAACTATATTATACAGTCATCTTTAACAATCATGTTTATGTGTTATTTAGTTTTCACCTTTGATCACGAGGTAAGGGAAGGTCTGGATCCAACAAAACTAATGTAGATCCGCTGCATGTTCATGCGCATGTCCTAAGTCAGGACCCGTGGTTGTTGGTTATTCGTCATTAGAAGATTTATTAGCCAGATTTTTTCAATCTCCCCTAAACAGTTTAGGGCAATTACTAATGTTGACTTAATGTCTGTCTCAATCTTAATAAAATAAGATTCTCATTTTGCTTCCGTTTGGTGATACGTCGCGGCGATAGAATCTGAAAAAGACGTAGACATCCCCGTGAGTATGACTTAGGGTTCCATGCATAGATTGACCAATCATTTTGCTGCTTCCAGGATCTTGGAAGGAATTAAGACAAAATGAAGTCACATTTAAACATTAAAACAACGGTATAAACTGGATTACAGGTTCCTGGCTTGGGACAGGCACATAAAGAATGTTTCTGAGTACTCAGTCTCACGTACCTTCTTCATTATAACAGTTTAAAGCTGGTAATAGAGCAGGGCTAGCTGCAACACACAAACTAAATCAAAGGATACGAATATTATATTATATCTGATACAGCAGTGGCTTTTGTATTACTTTTAGTATGCTTAATTTGGTTTTATTTCTAATTGATTTAATTGCCGTAAAACATTATTGAAAGTACGCATGCGTACACTGATTTGCTGCCTGTAGCTTTCCCGTTTAAAGAACCCATTAAAATTTAGTACGGATTCAGACGTAAAATATACAATTGACTGGACCATTATTTGCAAAGAATCGTCTGCCATAAAAATTATTTGTCTGTTATCTTTACCGGAGAATATATATGCTTTCCATTTTTTCTGTTTTGGAAAAAGCTAAGCTCATCGGTTAAAACTATCAATATTATATTATACACATTTGTTAACATGGCAGATGTATTTCGAATCAAATTAATATTTTCAATTGGCTAACGATCATTAAATATATCTGATCTGCTATCTATTAGCCTCTATTCCACTTCAGTGGTAATTCTGAGTGATTGGCATTCAGACTACCGAAATGGGATTGTAAGATGTCATTTGTGATATTTGAACTCTAATCGTTAAGCTAAATGTAGGATTATACGAATTGATTGAAAAGTCACTGTATCATTAAATAGGACAAAACGGACTATTTCATCAACTGTAATCGCATGTTCTATACGGTTTCCGGCTAACGACATATCCATACATCAGAAGTGCAGCATAACTAAAGAACACTTTTCTTCTTTATAGTCCTCATAAGCTTGCAGGGGCGGATCCAGTGGTGATCTCCCACCCACCCCACTCTGAAACGCAAAAATGATAAAAAAGGAATAATTTGGGATAAATTTGATCTTAATATCCAAGAGAAATCAAGACAATTGATGAATTAAGAGAGGTCCCCCTTTTTAAAAAGTCTGGGTCCACCTCTGCCTTATTTGCTGTCTTTACCTTGAATGTAATGTAACCTCTTACAAAGAGAAAATGAGCATTCAAATTTACAGAGAATGAATGGTTTTTATGGTATTTGTTCAGTATCAATGGAAAAACAAAAATCTAGGTAGTTGACAATAATAAACACATCAAATAATTGATGTCGCCAGTATCTTGGTGATCCAATTAAAGATGTTAAAAAATGAATTTCGCCGTTTTAGTTACCTTCCGTAAAGATAGACAAATTTCACCACAATGTATAAATTATGTAAGTAACATCGCAAGTTACTTTGACAAGTTGAGACATAGTGTTGCAAGTCTAACTGTACAACGTACCAAAATGAGACATTAAAAACAGCGCGCTTTACCAAGCCGTATGGTACTAAGAGTTTTTGTACTAAGGCAGACCGAGGCATTATATACTTATATGTTCCTTGAATTGTATGCTCATTTATTTTCAGGTACTGGAATGTTTATTGGAAAGATACGGTTTACATCTCCCCAACGTCGTTATTTGTAAAGTTCTCTAATTATTTTGTATCTGGCTTGAGGCGTTCAGTTCATCACGAACAGTGTGTTTCATTTGGTCCATAAATTTACTTAAAATTTATAAAATTTAACTGTTCTTCCTGTTTTGACCCCGTCTTGTCTATTTAACCATGGTCCAAAGGGGGGGGGGGGGTTGGCCATGCACGCAGTTGGCTTTTGAATGTTTGTTGTAGACGTATTTAAGGTGTGGTCTGTGTCATTCTGGCATACGTTCTTTATTCTTTCTTTTAAATATACGTTAGACGTACTCTTCAAGGTCTTCTACATCAGAGCATGCTACACTTCGGAGTTCTCTTTCAAAATGCTTTACCAAGTCCTATTAAATAACAACTGGTATATCAAGTTCGTACATGCTGTACTATGGTGTACAATAACCTTAGTTAACTTTAGTATAGGGGTTTTAGCTGCAGGCGGAGAAACCTTACGGCTTACTTTCATACCCTGGCAGCCCTTGAGGGTGTACATTTACAGATTATTCGGTATACATATAAGCATAGGGGTACTACTGTACCTACCCGTACTGTGTACGCAGGCGTACTAGCTGAAGTCCTACTCTACAACGTCATATTGTTTCTAGGTACACGTACATGTATTTAATGCAAAAGTGTACTATACCGTATGTTAAACATGATTTGGGTACACCGTTCGTGACAGTTATGTTCGTAGATTTACTGTACTATGTCTTACGCATCCAAGGCCTACTGTACGAATATACTCGCTCTACGAAGACGAACTAAGCACAGTCTGCATATGGGTAGGAATTCTGTACCTATCATGTACGCTTATTGAGTCGTATGCTACCTCGCGTACTGCTCTTAGACGTAACACATTATAACACACATTTATAAGACTATCTTGATTTTCCGACAATTTTACATGACTTTTTATTCCTGGAAAAATCACTTTTGTTATCAGGCCACATTCAGTCAGTGTATATATAATTAAACTCTCTAAAAAGCAGTAATTTGCATTGAAATGATTCGTTCACTTTACCAGAAGAAAATGTCATTTGTTTCAGTGTGATAATTTACTATCGTCAGAAAACAGACAGTTCCAATATGCCATAAAGCAAGCAGTACTAATTTGTTTTTAATAAGCATGCTATAAACAATACCCATCGTTCATGCGTCTTACAGAAAATTTCTTCTATTGAATGAATTAATGATCTTCTTATTTTGGATGATGTTATGAACACATATCTTGTTTATAGTTCTGCACTCTGATACAGTGGCTTAATTACTTTTCATGCAGCTGTAGAGTACGTAAACAGAAGTAAAATTTACAAAACAATACGTACTATAGATGGACGGGGTTATGCATTGGAAGTTTATGTCTGCAGTATGTTGTATACGCCTAAGTCAAACTATATTTTTCAGTCCTTTTGTACTTTTGTGCTGTTTTGTTATCTTTTCTGTTGTTCATCATAACATTAGTTTGCGAATCTCACATGCACATTAGTGCTTCACTATTAGGGTAATTTAGAGACTTCAAAAGAAATGCATTTATCCCTATTTAAAGACCTTGTAGAAAGGCCAAGATCTAAAATTGTCCACAGTTCTCCTCTGCTGTAATTTCATAAGTTCAAACAGATATTACAGCAAGCAAATCCAAATCGAACGTAATATACCTCCGTTAATTAAACCATAACGTTGATCGCCAACATTATTTGGATTTTCGTTAAAGTTAAATAAGAAAATTACAACACTTTCACCGTACATTTGCTTTTATTTCAATTTTGCAAAAGTCGCTAGAATCTTTCCAAGCACTTTCTGACTTTGTGCATAACTTAGGTAATATATTGTAGGATATTTTAAAAATATTATCTTTTTTAATCCTTCAGAACCAATAAATTTTCATGTTATAGTAGAAGTTAAGGCATAGTGTTGCCAGTCTAACTAGCCCAGTTGTCAGATGTGTCCGTTATCATATATTGTCTAACAAAGACTTTCAACGTACACTTTTACTTTTATTCCAAATTTTGCAAAAGTCGAAAGATTTTGTCCGTTACTGTTCAGAGGAGAATCATTGTTTTGGCCAACAGGCGGTTATGTTTTAGTCAGATCGAGAAGAATATTTATAGGTGATTCCCGTGAAGTTTGGTTCCATTTGACCAAACGTTTTCCGATGAGATGAAAATAGTTTAAGGACGATGGACATCAAGTGATGACAATAACTCGCGTGACCGTTTTGCCAGTTAAGATAAAATGGTCATAATAGTAGCGTACTTGTTCAGGTGTCTCGGGGTTGCAGACTCTTAGAAGCGGATTGACTGTTTTTGGAATTAGAATACAAAGTAAAGATAAGTACTTGAAATGTTTCCCTTTTTTCTACAGTAAATGTAAATTTATGGATTTTGCGTATACAATTTCATTGCTTAATACAGTCACCTTTACCATAGAACGATTAAGTCAGTTTGTGTAAATTAAATGTGAAATAAAGAAAATACGAGAACGCCTTTAAGTTTTCCCCATCTCAATGAGTCTTTGTAAACCTCTACTTAAAGACATCTGAAATCTGATTCTATATCAAGGATAAATATTCTATATAAAATATAGATTTAATTTACGTATTGAATTAAATTCAAATGCATTAAATTCTATGAAGTTTTGATTTGTCAAAGAAATTTTATAAAGAAAGAAATATGAATATCCCGAATAAATATGTGGATTTTCATACGTACAATCACATTATACCGTTAAGTATCAAATGTTAACTTTTATAACATGAAGTGTTCTGAAGTATATCCCCTGCAAGTTAAAAGAAATTCAACAGACACTTAAAGTCCTATTGACGAACAAAAGTAAGACGGTGAAATCTAACACTTACAAAAGATAAGATCTTGTGCCAATTGTATGCTTTGAAAGTAACAACAATGCTATTTTGATATGCGTGAAAATGAATACAATAATGAAGACTGAGTAAATATTGGTTCAATTTGTTGAAAAATTATATACTGACAAAATGGGATTACTAGTTAAACATGTTTATTTTGTCATTTTATCTTCAAAATTGGTTTGTAATCTCTATCAAAGCCAAACATGTTTCACGTAATGACATCTAATTCAGGAATATTAAAACCGATCATATTTTTTCGAATTATTTATGCAACGTAATTGCATGATTAAGTTTATGACAAATGTAATTGGTAAAATTCCTCAAGAAATTCCAGGAACATGTTCAAGAAAATTCACACAATATTATATATTCAACAGAAAAATATAAGTATGTTAACTTGTTCTAAGAAGAGTATATCTTTGAATCGTAGCTAATGCATGTTGCAATGTTAAAAAAAACCCTCAAAATGAAGAACTAAAACCAGCAATGTAGATATACTTTACATAAAATAAGATATAACTAGTTTCACATTTGTTCTGTGAACAACTGCGGGCTTTCTTTCCTAGGAGTATAATCAAAAGTGACTTGTTGTTA
>JAULBM010134741.1:0-18445 GCA_032357055.1 Geukensia granosissima | reverse complement strand
ACTCCGTATGCAGGTGCGGCTGGAATGTTGCTAGACATGAACGGAAAGTTTACAATCGGAAAATCAAAGTCATCTCATTTATGATTTTATCTCTCAGTTTTCTCATTTATTGATTTCAGGACGATGTAGAGCTGAGCTTGTCACATGGATTTGGTTTTCCTGATTCCAAAAGTTCAATCCGAACGGTACAAGAGCCGTACAATTTCATAAATACAGAAATAAAGACAATGCACGACACAGAAAAGTAACATGAAAAAGACTGTCACATCATAAAAATGCTGGCGATATCAGTATATCTGGAATATTAAGCAAATGCGTTAAATATGTTAAAAACACCCACCACATTGCCTATTATAGAATCTAGTGATTTTACCGATGTGAGTAATAGAATTGTACCAACGGTTGCCCAAGCCCAGAGTATGACACTTGTGTCAGAGAAATACATAAAGAAAGCAAGCACATGTCAAACACAGGGACAAAGTGGAAAGACGGTGAACAGAAGCTTACGGTCCGATACAAAACAGAAATAAGGTCGTAAAAGTATTTTTGTCCCATGAGCGACCTTTATGTATACAAATTAAGATCAAAACTGAAGAAAAACGACAACATATTCTGCAATTCTATAAGACAAAATCATACACTAAAAGAAAAAAGTCTTGAAAACTATTATTTCATAAAGGCCATCAATGTAATTTTGATGAGCATATAGTTTCTGGGCATAATGATCCTTAATAAGGTAGCTGTTTCGTAAGTCAGCAGTTGAATATGTTTACAAATATGATTGAATTATTTAGATAATTATTGGTTCTTGAATAATTTATGAGCTGGTATATGTTAACTTTATATGTTAGGATGTTATTACTCATGAATGACAAGTTGACTATTAAAAAATAACATCACATTTTATTTTGGGTCTTTCATGTCTTTTACAGCTGGCTTTTTTATAGATGGACTTAATATAATCTGTAAGTGTTTTCAATTTGTATTTTTAAAAGAGGTCTGTCTCAAAGACACCCATACTAATCTTCTTTTACTATATGATCAGGATTTATCATGTTCGCATTAAAGTTCTTCAGTCTATTGTCAAGAAAAAAAGGCAGACTTAGCGTTTTCTGTTGTATTTGTGATATCAGGCTCAGTTGAAGATAAAAGATGCAGATGATTACCAAAGCTTGCACAAGTAAATATCTTAAAGGTGTACCCAACATCAAGGGAAATAACTCAGTAAGATCATCTAAACGTTCAAATCAAGTATCATTATATGTTACAATTAATGCATCTCGGTGATCAGAATTTTGATGATGAAATTACCATTTATCTATTGAAATAATTCCAGAGAAATGTGTGGTTCAAATGTCTTGAAATTTTCATGTTTTCCTTCTTTCATCAAAGTTAATGTCTAAACAAAATACAAAGAAAATTAAACGAGTGGAATTTATTTTCGTGATAGTGTTTGGTACCCCCTTGAGCATTTAAATATCTAGGTGATAAAAACGGCGGAGATTTATTGGCAGTTCAGTTTAGCCTGTAAATGTCAAATCTTCGCAAATACGTGGGCGATTTAGTACGTACTGGAAAAGATCAAATATTCAATTAAAATCGGCAATTAAATAAGACTACGGAATCATATCAAGAACAATACTCATCAAATACCAATAAAGTTTCTTGGGTGTATAAATTAATTTATCATTAACTGTGTCAAATATTAAGCAGAATCGGCTCCGGGAAATCAAGCTGTTGTAGTTTATATTAGAGTGACTGTCGATGTTGTGACTTCGACAATCGGTTTTAATGCTAACAATCTTAATTGAATTTAATATACTATACGATTACTGATCGGAATGCCTAATAACTAATGCGAAAAAATACTTGCTGATGCAATTTTATAACTGCCGTCAAATAATTCAACAATTACCTAAATTCATTTTATATCTGATTGTTTATTTCTTAATGCTGACGACGGTTATTAGAAAAGCGTTTATAAGATTCCAAGAAACATCATCAAAATGATTTCAAAGATGCTTCATATGAATTCGAAGATACCAAAGGGACAGACATAAATCAATAAGTCGGAAGACAGACAAGACCATGGAACAAAATGAAACGAAAGACAAATCTACAAGTAACACGAACCCTACAACATCCAGGGTGAGTTCAGGTGCTCCGGAAGGGTAAACAACTGCTGCACAACTAGTGGCGCCCATTGTGTTATTCATTAATAAAACTAGTAAGACAGGAAAAACGATAGCACCAACAACAGAAAACGAAACAAAGTACAGACACAATACATTACAGAGCAGCTAAAGCCTGAGCAATAAAAGAATAAGAAAGTAGTTATTTCAGTTGAATTTTAAAAGAATGTTACTGTCTGTATAATCATTACAGCAAAACATTTAAACCTTATTGTACAGCATATGTAACTCAAAGTAAAACTTTAAGACAACGAAAATTCATTATAACCAATAGTTTCAAATGTTGACCAAACCATAAAAAACCATAAAAATTTGATAAAAAAAACAACAATTTCCTTGCTATATCGTAAAAACGCTCCAACCAAAGCTTGGAAGTTTTCAATGTGTTCTCACTACATAAAATCATGATTCCAAAGGGTATTTTTACAGTATTTGTGGGTAAATACGACATGTCCCTTTTGTTAATAAAATGTTATCTTATTCAAAAATATTTCTTGATCAAATTAAGTGCTACAGTTATAGAAAAGTATTTATCTTACTAATGTCTGTTGATATAGTCTAATCATCCAAAATTTTCACTGTATATGAGCTGTATCTTTCATCTTTTATTGGTCAGACTAAAATGCAAAACTGTAAACAAAACTAAACTTGAATTTACATTTTAAGCAAAACCTGTGGAGCAGGAGTTACTTACCCTTCCGGAGCACCTGAATTCACCTTGATTTTTGTAGTGTTCGTGTAACTCCAGCTTTAGTTTTCAGTGTAGTGTTGTGTGTTCTTTGTTTGTCTTTCGTTTCATTTTGTTGGGCATGGTCTTGTCTGTCCTCGACTTAACGATTTCTGTCTGCCCCTTTGTTATCTTCGAATTCCTTTTACTAATACCGGATTAGAAAATGGACAAGGCGACGGGGGTCTTTAAGGAGGACAGGACTGCTTACTCTCTCATTCTCGGTTTTTTGTTGAGGTCAGCATTGTTCATAGTTGTATAATTCATCTTACTTTTAATGTATACGCTATGTGTCATGTCCCGTCTTGTTCGTATTCGAAAGATTGCCTATTTCCTGGACCTTCGGTTGTCTTTCGCCTCCTCCTTGTATCACTTATTTGTTTAGTTGGATGGCAGTAACAAACCTAGTCAATTTAAAATGAATAAACTAAATGTATGCGTGATGTCATTAAACAGAATAGATCTCCGCTGCAAACACCCATCACCACGTAACAGATTCCTCTTAAATGGTTGATACCTGATGAACTTTGCAATTTATTAATTTTATCAATTTCTGTTGGTCAGTATAGTGATCTTTCGTCTACAAAAAATGTGAAAACCAACATTTAGCAATATTTTTATTGAAATTATTTACGATGACTTATTTCTTTCAGAAAAAATATTTGAACGGAATTATCAGTTTTCTTCTAAGGGTACGCTACTCGTCAACGATCTTAATCTTACGTGTAAATCTCGTTAACGGTATTATTATTTAACTTATAAATAAATATGTATATATAATGTTTACAAAAACGGGCATGAATCATTTGATTTTTGTTAAAGTAATTTACTCTACAACAAAACAAGCGGTTTGTGTTCATTCGTGGTATATCTTAATATCAGCAAAATTGAAGTTTATATTTCTTTTGGTATTTCTTTTGCAAATCTACCACTTGGTGTAAGATTCATTGTCACATGAGGGATTAACCAATATATTATGCAGCGTGTAAAGGCGAAATGATTCCAGCCTTGAATGTCAGCAATTTTCATGACATAATATAATTCTTCAGGATATGGTGATACTTGGAACAGTTAAGAGAGTAGAGGGTTAACGCCGTAGAAAGTCTAGATGATATGTAAAGTAATTTGAAAAGCTTAAATCTGTCAATGATTTGATGATTTAGGGGTATTATCGGGTTTTTCACATATATTACCTCATGCTGAGTTTTCATGAAACCTTTGTTACCTATGCATTTGTACATCTTGTACACAGTATTTATAATTTTAACGTCATTTAGTTGTAATATCTACAAAGAAAATGTGTTAACAAATTCTGTAAAAAGTGTAATTTGTGCCGATGATGTGCTGATTTCAATTATTCGCTTTTGTAAGACTCGTGAAACCTTTTAGTAGTATGTCTTGAGCGAATGTATAGCACCACCAGATTTGGGTATCCAAGCTAAATAACAAGTTTCATCGGATATTTTTCACCTTGCGTTTTCGAATGATTCGCCGAACCTTATTTTCTTGTTAGGTGCATACCTTTATTGTTCAGTGTTTTAATTATATTTATGACGCATAGTCTAAAAAAGGAAACGGAATTCGATAAATGAAAACTAGTCAGTTTTCCTCAATTTTGTATATATCCGTTGTGCTCGATAACCTGTTAGTGATAAATTCAACCATGCTGTTTTGGCGAAATAAGTATAACAATGATTAGTGTGACTCGTTTTACATGGCAATTAAACATTATAAAACATTATAATACTAAATTACATTTAAGATATTTGATCTTGCATCTAATAAGGAAAAATGTACTTTGCACTTGTGTTGTACCAGCACTCCTTGTTCACCCAGTTTATTCTAGAATTAGAAAAATTAAGTAAAATTGCACATAAATAACGATGTTATACATAACATTATCTGTGCAGTTTTTTTTGTTTTTTTTTTTTTTGTGTACCGATGTTTATGTCTTCTGAATCAACCGTCCGCCTTTTGGTATCTTTGTGTTTAATGCCATATATGTATATAAAGATGTTCTTTAAGGTCAGAGGAGGTGTTTGCGTTCATCACAAAGATAAGCTCTATCCATGCTTAACCAACTGAGATTACGGCGTCAAAATCAGCGCTAAATTCTGCAAAATTTCATTATACCGTTCAGTATTCCGGAGATGATTCAAGTGCAGGGAGGTCTTTTTTATTCCTGTTATTACGTCCATAATATGAGAAAAAGATTCTTGATATTGGCGAAAAAATCAATGTTTTACTTTAAGGTAAAACAATCGATGTTTGTTTTCTTTTAAATTCAACTCGGTAAACAACTGGCGTTGCAGTCTCTGCTATTATGAACTATTTAAGAATATAACTAAGCATACCCGCCATCAGATGTTGTAAAGCCTGTAATGAATTTTCCTTTATCTACTCTATAGAACCTTCCACTGACAACATCATTATTTAAATGGTTCCTGCAAGTTCTGGGAGAGTATCGCAATCCTGTTTCCATGAATAAAAATGATTCAGTAAGTCTACGTATTTAGAAACTATGTATGTACCGGAATTTAAAAATTTTAATAAGTGCACTCACATGCAGTTGAAGAGAAATTTTGTATGCATTATCAGATATTTGAACTGTTTTGAATTAGTATTCTTAATGGTTCTTACGGAGAATTTTGAAAAAAAATTATACAATTTACTTATGAATAAACAAACAAGTTACTGAAAATTTAGCAATTCACGTAAAGTTTAATATATAACAATGCACATACACAACTGTTGGTCTGACTTTAAATTTTTGTTACAATTTTATGAGGAGATACCTGGATTGCTACAACAGCGTACCATGACATCATTTCCAATCAAATGCCAACCGCTAACATACCCATAGTCAGGACAGTTAACAGGAAACCTGATGGAAAAAACTGCAAAATAGTGAGTTAAACCACGATGCAGAACCACTGGTTGCATACATATCAGTAACACCTAATTTAGTTTCTAGTTACTCTTTATATAAAAATGAATAAACGGCAGCAATGTTATATGAACCAACATATAAATTAATGAGAGTTTTATATGTCTAAACATCGTATAAAAGTTGCTAGAAAGCAGCAATTTGTACACCTTGTTGCTGGCGGACGGACGAACGAATGTACTACAAGTACTATACTCTAGTCATCTGTTGGTCTCCTGTGTTTAACTTTTCTTTTTAACTTCTTTAATATCTTTAACTTTTGTCTAAGAATAATTTTGAAAAAAACGTCCTATTTTTCTATTGAAAAATCGTTTTTTATTTTTATTGGAAAAAGAAAAAACTTACATAGGTCTTGACAGTTTAGCTTTATTCGGGGTGCCGGTTTACATGTGAACCGAAAATCGTCAGGATATAATTCGTCATGTGCATATCCATCGCCACACAACATTAACTTTTCATAAGATCTGGAAGTGCCCTCCACATTGTATGAATGAATTACCAAGGTTACGACGAACAGCAACACTGTAAAAACAAGACATATGTGGACCAATGCTCCTGAATGATCTTCCCGCTATCAAATATTCCTTTTTTGTCTTTTATCCGATTCATGCAGCTATCCACAATTTTGGATGTAACAGCGTTTGTAACGTTAATTTTGAATTGCACATCACATATTCATAGCATCAAATTAAAGTCGGAGAAACTGCACATGCACAGACGTTTATTCCATGTTTTAAAATATTCAAATTAAATGTAATTTTATACATTCGCATTAAATGGAATAAACAGTATTTGTATTTTAGGATATGCCGTCATCAATTTTTGATTTGATGGACACAGTTTGAGTTTCCTAGTGACGCGTTAGTCATTTAGTGCCGGCAAATCTTCAAATACAAAATTGTTAACTCATACCTAAATTCAAATCTACATTTTTGTTTATGAATCGTAGTTGCTGAATTTCCAGATCATACACAAATATGTAATAATCAAACGAATTCGGCTGAAATAGTAGATATAATACGCTGTGACATTTTTATGAAGACTGACATAATTAAGTTGTGGTAGAGGCTGTCCTTTCCTGTTGGATTATCTAACACGGAAAAATATCTACGATTGAACAATGATTATCTACGCAACTGTGACAATATCCTTCCGAACCCTGTTTAAAGAACATTTACTTAACGTAACAGAAAGAGAAATACGTTCTGTATTAAAAAAAGCGGGGACATAACGTCTACCGTTACAGAAAACTGAATGCCCACTAGGGTATAAATCTACATTTCTGGTTTGGTTCAGTGTGCTTTTCATACATGTTCAAACGTTCTAATTTTGCAAAATATTTTTTATTTCTCGGCGATGTCGAGATAAAAATAGACGTTGTTTTTTGCGAATGGTACGATACTAAAAATATATTAAATCCCCTCGAATATTACTCATTAACTTACTATTTTTGAAGAAAGAAACAAAAAATCTCATTGTGCATATTACCTTTAGATGTCATTTTTAGTACAACAGATTATCTATTTATTCGTAATATATCATTTATATATATATTCTTTACAAAGATATAACGTATATAAAAAAGATATATGAGGTGAATTAATGTACAACAAACGAAATGGAAATATGCAAGAGTTCATCAATTAAGTAAAGGTATAATAATATATCGTTTGAATTCTTATTTTTTGGCACAAAACGCTGCACTAATAAATTTAATTTCTTTACCGCCAAAAAATAAATTATCTGATTGTAATATCTATCCAGTTCTATATTTTTTAGAAACATGTTAACAAATAAATTTAATAATACAAAATATTCAGCTACAAAGTGTGTTATTTCGGCCGCATTTTTCTCATTGTCCAAAATTAAACATGGAGAAAGGTAATTAGGAAAATTTTCATCGCATGTAAAATTTATAATTCATCAGTAGGATAAGGTTCGGAATAAAAGACAACAACATACTGATATAATTACAAATTAATAATAACGAAAAATTAGCATACCTGATCATCCCTTTTAAAGCATGAATAATCAAATGTTACAAACAGTTTCTACACAATAATAGATTTAATAATTCTAATAATGGCTTTTGACATTGACATATTGATTACCGCCGGTTAAATATTTTTAGAAAATGCAGAATGATCTTAGAACGATTAACACTTGAAAAACAATACTTCTAATTCATTAGATCTATAATACTCGAATACGCTGATATTATCTGGGACACTCAAACCCACACCGTTATTAATACACGGGAAAAGTAAGTATTTGGCGAGGATGGGTAAATTGACGAAATAATATATGAAAAAAGCAAGGGCCTTATTTTCGAAGGTATCGTAGAACTAAGATACATCTTAAGACCACCCTAGGACATTTCTTAGTTTAACGCTCAATTTTAGAACATGTTTCAACTAAAGATCTACCTCAAGATCATCCTAAAGTTAGGACGTAAAATTAGGTGCCTTAGGTTTGTCTTAGGCATCTTGACTTTAGAATCAAATTTCTGTTAACAGATTTTGGTCTTCCCTCCTTGTGAAAATTTAGAAATCGACCTAAACAAATAAAACATGTACAAGCAAGCTTAAAAAATTTACTCCTTTATTCTGTGTATTACTTAAAAAACTCTACAGATAAACACGTAGTAAAATAAAACAAAAATACAACAAACAAAAAAAAAACAATGACAACATTTTCTGACTTGCAGGCACGTGAGCTATTTAGTGAAATAAACATGTAGAGTGGGGTCCCAACCAATGGATACGTAATTTATTTAAGACTTATACTTGTTCAAAGATTCACACATTTCTTTAATACAGGTTATTCACAGTTGTATAACTGTAAGAAAACATAAGTTGTACGATTTCTCCTTTTAACTTGACACTTTCTATTTTACTCATCATAGATTGTTTTGATCTTAGGCCAGATAATAAACGTACCAGTTAATCCCTTTTTAAAAAGGATATTATTTTTAAATTATTTGTATCAATCATTACATTCTTGCATCAAGCTAGTCAAGCAAATGGCGTATTGACATTTTCTTTATTTAACGAATGACGTTGTAGGATCTTGGACCTTATTTTCGAAGTTTCCTAAGATTATTCAAAGAAATTTAGGACCACGTGAAAAACAGGGGGATTAACAAATCTAGGGATCTCCACTAGGCCTAGATCAAGGGTGGAAAACCACTCTTTGTGAAAAAACTAAAGTAAAGCAATGTTTAATAAATATGGTGAAAATTGGTTTTCTATATCTACATGCCCCTTTGGTATCTTCGAATTCGTGTTTCAAGGAGTAACCTCGGTGTATCTAAACCAAAACAAAGAAAGTCCGACATTCAAACATAGTAGTCAAACTTTAGTTGGGAACATGTACACAGGTAGAGTTTAAAGTAAGGGCTCATTTATACTTCGACACGCGGTTGTCGTGCGACATCTCACGACTGTCGCCCGAACATAGCGCAACTATCGCACGATGTCAAATCAAAACAGGTAGGGTCAACTACTAAGTGCAATACGTTTCGAAAACCTATATCGCCCTATATAAAATAAAACGCGAATAATACGTGAAATAATACTGCTCTTTCCTGCATAATATCAATGTACATGTAACAAAACAATTAATACTAATTCAAACTCTTGACTACAATTCCTGTCTTCAGGCAATCACATAAGACAAACGGTTGGGTAAAACTAGTTTAGTGGGATCCAAACTTTCTTGGCAAAACATTTATCACTTTATGACATTTTATGAGTGTGTAATATTAAAATGTATTTATATTATATCAAACGAGACGAATTTTATAAAAACTAATCATAGCTTGTTTCCGAATCTTTCTCTCTTATTTTGCTTTTAACTGATACTCTTGACGTGTTTGTAAATAAAAATTGTTTAAACAATGTATTTGTGTAGGCTATATTCGCATTTCAAAATTTGATATGTTGGAAGAAAATAAATTATAATGATGGCGGAAAAAGTATAGCAATGTCTATACATGTATATAGTAACAGAACAAAGATAAATTTGGCGTTTGAATAAATTTGTTATAGATCATGTCTTTCTGGCATATATTACATATTCTTTCTTTTAAAGGGAAACTGAACATCCATCTTCCCGTGTATGCAGGTTTAACATCAACTTATTTATAACTTATGGAAGAGTGTTTTTTATTAATTTACCTGTTTTTGATTCATGCAAATTAATTTTTTTTTCTATTTTTTATTGTATTTTAATACGTATAATTTTTCTTGCCAATAAAATATCAATTCGTACTTGTTTTTTATTTATTAATATTGTACAGAATCCCTTAAAATAGCTCCACCAATCAGATAAACTGTTTGAACTCATTCATGTAGACATATCCGAAAGAATATTCAAATGAAGAAACATGTAAATACCAATTTTATGCTTTTTACAATTTAGAATACAAAAGATCAAGAAAATACAGAAAAAAAACTTGCATTCAGATTACAATTATAACATAACATACCTTTCATTTCAGTCTGTAGGTGCAAGGCTTCTGATTTATCAGGAGGAAGTATTCACGTTAAATGTTGAATAATTCATGCGTTTCATCATTTTTATTGATGAATTATTGCTAACAAACTGTCATCAAATGAAAAACGTTTTTATGATGTAGATTTCAATGGTAGAGTTTAGCGTGTTTCAATGTGAACTACCTTATGAAAACTATGCCCTGTAAGCAGTCACCGTCAATTGCGCATGCAGAAATAACGCTAAACATTCACAAAATTGCTTCATTCAGTCAGTGTTTTTAAGAAGGTTGACGAAATTCACTCAATGAATTTCGATTGAGAGATAAATTTATTCGGATGAGCTCGTGTTTGATTAGTTCTAAAACTTACTTTCAAAATGGCGACATGACCATGCTTCAAAAGTTTGTTAACTGATTTGTTAGTAATTTTACTCAGGGTTTCAGCTGGGGAGACTACAAGAACATTTAAAACATTATATTTTTGTTGAAGAATAGCGGTACATGTTCAAATCTGTGTATTTATGTCTTTTCCAATTTGAAGGTAAAATGCAAAGACAAACTTCAATATTCTTGACACGTATCTGTTTATCAATGTCGTTTCAATAATGCAAAGTTTTTATGCCCGACAAGTGTTTTAAGGAGTAACCCCTAATCGGCAGCATTTCAACAAATATATATGAAAACCGAGAACAAAACATATTAACGAGAATTTAGTCAAAGAAATTATTTTGTGTTTCGTCTTTGATATATTTATAATAAACAAATGGCCTATTTCTATACCCCGGCCGCACTCGGGGGTAATAAACAAATGAAAAAAGGTGTATAAGCATCCTTTACTGTATTGTTTTGACTTTAAGTATATGAACAAGAATAAAGAATAGAGACCTACGCGAATAGGCGTTAAATTTAACATCACATTAGATTTATCGTCAACCACATCATTTCATTATATTCCTTATTAAAGAACCCAATCTATATTCGATCATAAATCGCCCAGTTTCTTTTTTCAATTGTGCAATGTCACATATGAATTTGGGCATACATTTGGGCTTTAACATTATCCTGGCACATTAATACACAGTATTTCTCTGTTTTGCATTCTGTCATATTCCCCAGTATTTGGTTCACTTGATAGGTCATTTTCTAAATTTGTCAAAAATCCGCTTTTGAGGGAAAGTGGCTATACCTCTTTTACATTTGCACAATACCAATAAGTCCACACAAATATATCTTGTTTATATGTTTTACCAGAATTCATTAATTAAGTCAATTCAAAATTTAACTAAAGTAAAATTTTATATAGAAGATTAGAACTCAATGCATGGTACTGTAAAATGTCTGAAGGAAAAATATAATTCCAATATCGACCAATTAAGCACCACTTCTCGTCGTTTTATTCCTTTAATCGTTTGAATATAAAAATAGGAGATGTGGCTTAATTGTCCATGAGACAACCATCAACCAAACGAAAGTCGAATTTAAACTTCTAAAGGTCTCATTACGGCCTTTAATAATGAACCGGAGTCCATACCATAACGGAAGCTGTAAAAGGCACCCAAAATTCCAAATTTGTACTATTCACAAAACACGACAATCGACCTAATCTATTGAAAAAATGATGGATAATAACAAAAAATGACTACTTAAACAATGGCAACCACGGTACTACAGATCCCTGGCTTGGGACAGCGACGTTAAATATTTGTCCGGTTTAAACCAGTTTTTGAGCGCTCAACCCTCCCCTAACCTGGAACAGTGGTGTAACAAATCACCAATGAAAACATATGATAAACAATCGATTGAAATGAATTTAACACTTGAGATCGATACTGAAAACCAACAAAATGCAAATTAAACTTATACATGATATAACAAAAGTAGCTGTCTACTAGTTCAAAACCCAAAAGCAACCGATCGGGAAACAAAATTGTCCTTTACTACGGTGTCAATAAAACAGGTCCATTTGGATAAACTGTTTAAATATCAAAAGAAGTGAAAAAAGGATTGTGCAAATATCAACGTAAAATTAAATAGCACGAAGTAAAAAAATATTATAACAAACATAAACTGTTTAGTCCCGTAATAAACTTTTAATTAGAAAGTCAACATAAGTTAAAAATAAAAACTATATTTAAAGATTTAATAATAATGCTGTGACGATATTCTTTACGGATTGGTTTATCAAGATGTAGTTTAAGACTATGTGGGTTTAAATTTACGAGCTTTATTTACCACGTTTCCGTAACAAGTAGGATGTGATTTCCCGTGTTTCGTCAGATATTTGCAAGAACATCCAAATTTTGCAACCAAATCAATATATTTATGAAATATATAAATGATTTAATTAATTTATGGTGACGAAAAGGGAAGTCCCCGCCAAGGAAGGGGATATTTACAATAGGGAATGAGAAATCGAAGCTGACTTCATACAGAACTTTCTGCAGAGAAAAATAGAAAAAATGCTTAATCTTTTTAGTTTCACGAACCGATGTATAAATGATGTTTTTTTACTGAATAATTTTGAAATTAATGACTGACTATGTTGACCGAATTTATCATAATGAACTTGAAATCAATTACGTAAAGAAACAGAAAGGTCTGCTTTATTACTTAACTTTTACCTGGAAATTGACAGCAAGGGCGGGTTAAGAACAAAACTTTACAACAAGAAAAATGACTTCGATTTTCACATTTAATTTTCCGTTCATGTATAGCAACATTCCAGCCGGAATGTATATATGAAACTTGCCATAAATAAATTGTCAAGTCCGACAATATAAAAATGAAAAAAATAAAATAAACCTCAGAATGTTTTCTATTATATTCTCTTATATTTGGACACATAAAGCACATTAAGAGACGTTTTAACAGTTTCCCATACAGTAAGGATTAATTTCGAAAACGACTGTGTCCGCCCATATGTCGATTAAATATGTTTTATGAACTTTATTGCAGATAAACAAACTCATCAATACACACTACAGTTAATTGGTGGACCGTTCTTGCCTTTTAACAACAACCGCCGCATTGTCCATTTTCCAATTCATCATTAGTCATTTTAGTGTAAAGGGGAAGATTTCATGTGATGACAACCGCCAGGCATAGAAAGTGAACATTCGGTTCATGGTTACTCCGCTACTTTTCAGAAAAAGATCCATCTTTATCGGTGAAACGGATATTCCACATCAAATAAAAAATTTCAAAATTTGACTTTCTTTCATTTGCCTGACATGAAATTATAAAACAATATTTAACAGGAATTTGCTGCATTTGTTTAAATTCTAAAACACTAAAATATGAAAAGGTTACGAAAAGTATTGGACTGAATAGATGACCCTGCCATCGGATTTGGCTGTCTTTTTCGATTTTGTTTTTATTAGAGTGCTTCTTTTGATATGTCTGGATCTTGTACTTGTACATAATTATTCAACATTCACAATTTTGTATTTTACAATATATTTCAACATTAAAGGATGATTTGGATCGATCAATTAAATAATGATTCTTTTCCAAGTGAATAGTTTGTTATCGGGTATTGTGTTAAAACAATTTATTGATAGATGTTGTCTTAATGTCTTGGCTCATCTATATGGTTACGTCTTTGCCCCTCCATGGTCGATTGTCCTGGATTGGTCTAATAAACGTGTATAAGTTGTATATCTCATCATAAGTGACAAATATATCATTATATACACAGCCTTTGTGTTTAATATTTATCGCTGAGGAATTAGGCTATAAGCCCATCTTATAGTTCCATTATTATATTTCAAGTTATATCTCGTTTCCTTGAACAAATTCAAAAAACATTTATTTTGTATCGGTCATGTATCTTAGTTATGTACGTAATTGTGCTTTGCGTCATCTTTTATTACAATCATTGGTCAGATATGTATGAAAAATTTTGTTAACATCTTACTGCTCATCAATCATTTGAAAATTTTTAACCTCAAATTACTCCAGCTAGACTTAGTCTGAATTTATCCTTGCCTGAAGTAAGTCAATTACGGAAGCAGGCTCAAAAAAATCTTTTCATTTACGATGCAACAGATCAGCATGGTGACCAAAACTATTCATCTGTGAAGCGAAACATAAAATAAAAGGATTAGGTCATTTTTTTATCTTTACTTTACGAAAAGGAAATAGACGGGTAAGGGAACATAGCCGGTAAAAAGTTTAATATTGATCGTCGGACAAATGCACATTACGTCCTTGGATCGTGATCGATAAGACAGCAACCCAAAACGTGTAAATAACAAACATCTTCAGGTTGCCCTAAGGCCTTACATAATATTCACATATCCACAACCTACGACAAGATGTAAAATGCCCCAGAAATAGAAAGTGATAATATCAAAATGTACGATGTAAAACAAGTAACATTAGAGATATTTCACAAATGACTTACATACATAACGTACTAATCGGGATCACTAATTGCTTAGATAGATATTCATCTGTGATAAAAGATGAATGATACTCGGAGGCCGTTTCTTTTGTAATCGCTTTAAGGATATTTTAGCTTTAGTCTGAATATCGTATCATCTTCAACAACAAGATACCCGAATATACATAATCAAGACATGATTTGCTAAGTTGACTTATTAACTACTATTGAAACGTAAAAAAATCTTATAAAAATTTAAAACAAGGAAAAATCAGAGCTGCTGTTAAAGTCAAATATGAAATTTGTTGCATCTGTTGCAAAAATAAATTAAAATTAACAGTTTCTTTTGCAAATCTATAACCAGCCTTTTGTCAATTCATAATTGTAAGTTTTTAAAAAAAATATTAATATTCAATTTCCTACGTTAATTACAAAGACGGAGTGTTATCCACTTGACCTTTCACCCAAATGGCATGTGTTCACTTTTTTATAATGAATGTACAACAAACGAAATTTTCAACGACTAATATGGTATAATGCATCAATTAAGTAAATGTATCATGGTATATCACTTGAATTCTAATTTTTGTGGAACAAAACGCTGCACTTTTCTATTCAATTTTAACAAAAACAAAACATTCCACAAACATGGTTCAAAATTTCTTTAATGCAAACAAATCAATTTCTCGAAATGTTACATCTTTCCAATTTTATTATATTTTTTTTTTTTTGGGGGGGGGGGACATGTAAACAAATATATTTAAATGACAAAATGCAAACATACAGCTAATATGTGTGTTATTTCAGCCGCATTTTCTCATTGTTCAAAATTTAACATTGAGTGATAATTGGAAAAAATCATCGCATGTAAAATTAAGAATTAAACAGTAGGATAAGGTTCGGAATAAAGATATTCAACGATATATAAAAACTGCATATTTTGCGTAATTACACATTAATTATGACAAAAAATTTAAACACCTGATCAACCATTTCATTCCTGTAGATATATCCGAAAGAAATATTCAAATAAAGTAATATGATTATACAAATATTATGCTTTTTACAATTTATAATACAAATGACAAAGAAAATACAGATTAAACTTGCATTTAGATTAAAGTTATATTATAACATACCTTTCATTTCAGTCTGTGGGTCCAAGACTTTTGATTTACTGGGAGTAATCACGTTAAATGATGAAAAATCCATGCGTATCATGATTTAATGCTAATAAACTGCCAACAAATGAAAGATGTTTTTTCTTATGTAGATTTTACATAATGTGATCTACATAATGAAAACTATACTCTAGATGCAGTTGAGAAAAATGTACCGTCGAATGCGCATGCAGAAATGGTGCTAAATATTCACAAAAGAGCCTCATTCAGTACGGTATTTTTCAAGAAGGTTGACGAATTTCACTAAATGAATGTTAATTACGAGATAAATGTATTCAGATGAGCCCCATGTTTGATTAGTTCTTCAACTGTTTCAAATATGGCGGCATAACCATGCTTCATCATAGTTTTGTTAACCGAGATTTCATATTAGAAATTTCACTAAGGATTCACCGTGGGTGACAGCTTTACCAGTAAACTAAAAAATTCTTATGATTTTCTGAAAGAGAAATGCGTAGCATGTTCAAATCCGAGTATATATGTCTGTACAAAGTTGAAGGTAAAAGGCCTAGAAAAACTTCAATATTCATGATACATATTTTTTAACATTGTGCTATAAATATTGTAAATTTTGTTATGCCATACAAGTTTTGTAAGGAGTAACCCTCATCAGGCGATTTACAACTAATAAATAGGAACATCGAGATCCAAACAAATTATACTCTATGTCAAGCTTTCGGGAATGCGATTTTCGGGCTTAATTTAATTCTATGCACGTTTCTGCCATTGTATTTAATTGAAATCCAAAGAAAGAATTGCCCCACGGTTAACGGTTCACTCTTTAAAATATGCAAAAGCGATTTACATACTATTATCTTCCCCAAAAATTTCTCTACGGGGATTTAAAGTTGTGGGTTGGCCATCTTTGTTTGGACGGGAGTTTGTCCTAGATAAAGAAATTTGAAAAATTGCGCACATTTTTTCATTAGGACTTTTGCGATACATATCTGAAGAATTACCTTTAAAATTTCATTCAGGCACACCACTAAGCATGTTTGCAGGTTATTTTATCCTAGTTAAATCACTTAATTACTACGCAGCTATGACATTGTGTACTCCCGGTCTCGCCCTAGCGCGTGCAAAGGGCCACTTCCGGCAAATAAATGGCTAACTTTATAATGTTAAATCCGCGTAGAGATTTGAATACTCGGCGCAGCTTAAAATATACCGTCATTGCTAAAAAGTATTATTGCAAGTTACTTGCTCTTTTTCAATCTACAAAATGAACACTATTTTGTAAGAGTACGGTAGAAAGTTTTCTTTCACAACCGTTCCATCCCAACAAACTCTGACATAACGTATAACTAAGTATAGCTTAAAATATGAAATTTTGTTTCTTCTGTTATATATTTATAATAAAAAACGAGAAAAAGGGTATAAGTTTCAAATATTTTTAATTGTTTTATTTTGACGATTTGAGGACGGATAGATTTGTCTGATGATGTATTATATGGACAAGCATAATTGAATACAGCATAAGCAAATCAGCGTAAAATATAAAATCACATTAGATCCATCTTCATTCATACCATTTTTCATTACAAACTACTTAAAACAATCTATATAATCGATCATAATAATTTTCAACGGTGCAATGCAACATCTGAATTTGGGCATATAAACTCTTAAATTATCCTGGCAAATTAAACACAAATATTTCTCTTTTTAATGCATTCTGTATTAAAAAGAAACGCAATTTTACGTAAGTGGTCAAGACAAATTTCAATAAATTTTATATAAGCACGATTAGCCCACAAGAATTATTTCTTGTAAATATGTTTTATCCAAATTTATGAATAATTAAAGTCAATTAAAAATTTAAATTAAGTTAAATTCTATATAGAAGATGAGAACTCAATGCACGATGCTGTTAATTGTCAAGAAGTTAAATATTTTGGATACCTGTGCTAAATGCCTTTGAAGACCATCTCTTAAGAAAAAAAAACTTAGTTTCAACATTGGTAATTCGCAGATCTCAATAGTTTCCTAGTTTCAAAATTTAGTAGTTAGAAAGCTAGGTTAATGTCTGCGTACCCATTTTAAAAAGAATTTTTAAGAAATGAGTGTTTTAACAGACTTTCGGCATTCCAGTGGGTACTAACTGTGCAACCTTTCTCGACGATTTATCCTTTTTTCGTATTAAGCCGAATTCATACAGAATCTTCTGCAAAGAAAATTTTGCCTAATCTTTTAGTTTCACGTTCCGAAATATAAATGATTTCATTGAATAATTCTGACAGTTATTCTATCAGCAGTAAAAAATTGGCTCCAGAGTTACTGTGAAGCAAGCCATTCTAGTAGTGGCGTGAATGAAATGTGGATTCAAAAAAATTCCAAAGATCTGTTAGAATGCCTCAAATCAAGGTCCCTTTTCTCTTGCAATAGCATCAAAACATTTGATTTTTTCACCCTGTATACTACATTCCACATTCAAAACTCAAAGGAAAATTAAGAGCCTTAGTTTACTTCTGTTTTGTTAAAAAAGATGGCAAACGCAGATTCAAATATTTGGTTCTAGG
>JAULBM010134631.1:0-18450 GCA_032357055.1 Geukensia granosissima | reverse complement strand
ACTGGGTCTTTAGACTCTTGGCAAAAAGCCTAGTATTCACAGTTTCTATTTCTCCAAAAATCTAAAATAGAAAGGTACTGAGTCATTAGACTCTTGGTAACTATCCTATCTTCCAAAATCTTAAATAAAAAAGTAATGAGTCATTATACTCTTGGTAACTATCCTATCTTCCAAAATCTTAAATAAAAACGTACTGAGTCATTAGACCTATCTTCCAAAAATCTTAAATAAAAAAGTACTGAGTTATCTAGGACTTGATGGTGGTTTGTATTGCAGATTTACCTGGATGTGCAAAGAACGCTTTGATATTGTTGATGGAGATGGCAACGTTGTGGCAATGATTAAAGGTACAAACTGTGTGTGTAGGTGTTCTACAGAAGTTACATTCAAGGTAATCAATGTAATAGATACATATAAATTGCAGGCTACTGATAAGTTTCTAATTATTACAAAAACTTGTATAATCACAAAAACTTTATTCACATTCGTAGATATTTATAGGTCTTTGCTCATTTCTACACAACGCATATGACTAATCACATGCCAATGGTCGTGACCATCATTGCCAAATTCTGGACAATTATTCAGGATTATTATGGATAAGTTACACACAACCGACTTTCAATTAAATCGAATGATAAGCTTGTTAAGTCCAAGAATAAAATGTTCGTGAATTCAAATGAAACAGTAATAGGCCAAATATGCTTGCAATGTAAAACGAGTAACATTATTAAACAAACAAAACATCCGCTGGACTCCAGGATCTTGGCTTGGGACAGGCAGATTTAGTATATGGCGAGGTTAAACATGTTTGTAGATGTTCAACCTTCTCGAGGACAATGGTTGGTTTGACAAAACAGCATAAAAACATACCTTAAAACAAATTGTTTTGATATAAATTCTTTTAAAATACTAAGACAATAACAAATCAGACATGCATCAACCTGGGAAAAGTACTCACTGTTCTAACAACAACCGTTTCAATCATACAGTCCTTACATAATAAAAATTTTCATCATCAACAAAGTATTTTTTGAGTGGTCGATTTGAATTATTTAGTTTTTTTTCTTTTATTCAGATTTACGACAAAACTGGAGAAGAACCCATTGGAAGCATAAATAAAAAATGGGAAGGTGAAAGAGATGATAACTTGAATGTAGACCACGAATACTTCGAAATACATTGTAAGTACTGTATTATTTGGACTGTATATGTCTGTGTGGACTATGTTCTAATCTGCATTTTGCTCAAAGTCTAATAATTGAAAAAAAAGTTTAGTCCAGACTACTATGCGAATAGTCAGTATGTACAGATTAGTCGTAAAATCATTTATAACCGCAAATAAAAACTAATTTTGTTTACAAAATTGTCATATGACAAGTTTTTATAAAACACATTAATATAATTTTCCTTTGGATTATTATATCCATCGTCTACTGGAAAAATACTGTAATTATTGAAATCATACCGACAGAAAGGAAACGGTCTGCAAGTTTTAAAATATCACGCTGATACGAAAATGTAAAGCTATATATGGGGTTAATATCAGATAGACTGCACTCCAACCACGATACAAACAGAATTTACAAATCTAGAGGTCTCCACAAGGCCTTCAAGAAGGGTGAAATACCACTCCTTGTGAAAACTCTATAAAGTCCCAAATAAAAAAACGTATGTATACGTAAAATAACGCTGCTCTTACCTGAATATTATCAAAGAAATACATGTAAATGTAACAAAACATCTAATGTATCATTTTCAACTTTATTTTCATACCAGTAGTAAGAAACACAGCAAATACTTCAGCTAAGATCAACATGGAAACACCATCGAAATAATTGGACACCCATAAAATTAAGCCATCCCTTAAATATAGCATCCTTAGTTAAGTTTAAAATATACTGAAGCTTTTTTCTATACTGCAGTTCCTGACAAGATGGACCCTATTGAAAAAATGCTGATCATAGGTGGAGCTTTTCTCGTGGTGAGTAATGTTGAATATTGGGCAAGATCAATAATTATACATTAAATGTCAGTGTGTTCCTATTTTATTACAAAAATATTTATTGCTTGCAGAAAGTTTGCATTTTCCAAAATAGTTAAAATATTAATTAAGCAAAAATTTTATATTAACTACGGTGTATGCCAAGGCTAGTGCTGTATATTTGTTTGATATGTATATATGCTGAATTGCATTTAGTAAAATAAAGTGGAGTATTATTAAACACTAAATATTGATGGTCTGCGAGGAGTGAAAGATCGAATATGAGGATCTTTGAACCAAACAAAAGAAAATTCTTAATATTGCAAATGCTCAACGTCAACGTCGACTTAGAAAAAATATATGTATAATTAAAAAATAAAAATTTACTCAAGATGCACTTTGATAAAACGAGAAATGTTAAATTAATCTTTTGACTATCCTGTAGTTATATAAATCTTCTGTACACATTTCACAAGTGATATTGATTTTTTTTCAGAACTACATGTATTTTGAGATGTCATAGAGCGGAAAAAGAATCCCGTATGAACTTAGCTAGTGTTACCTATGATGAAATATTGTTAACTTACGGATAGTTGCACTTTTGAAAGCAGCTCAGTTATGTAACCTTTTCTATAATTAAGTTAATAAGTACTTTTTGCATTTAATTCGGTGCATAAAAACAAATTTAAGCAGGTTCTGTTGGTGATTAATATTTACCTTGTTGTTCATTAACGCAAGAAAAATTTCTGTAAAATTTCAAATTTGTTTTCGTTCTATAAAATATCTGTGGTTCTCTGTATTCTGCCAGATTTTTATACCCTTTCGTGAACAGCAAGGGATATGTATTTATCAGGCGGCCCTTTTAACGTCTGTCAAGTTTTAGGATACTCCTCTTTCATCATCAGGGAAAGAAATTTAATGCAATTTTAAAGAATCTTTATTATACAGTGTCATGTTAACCTTATATTTTAAGTTTTATCAGAATTATATTTAGGCTTTCAATGGCAGGGCATTGAGTTGCCATTATACTCTAATAGAAGTCTAAAGAGGGTATCATTTATTAAGCTTACTGCTTACATTACCTGTAGTTTTGATGCATTTTTTCTGAATTGTTATACTCCAATATAGAATTGGAAAGAGGTTATCATTTAGTTAGCTTACTGCTCACAGTACATCTAGCTTTTCTTGTGAGCAACGATGGACTTATAACTGAATTGTTCATTCATGTGTTTGGGTGTACTATAGATTTTACCTTGTAGTATGATTGCATGCGTGTTAATTTTTTTTAAAAGATTACACATTTTCTATTACCTTTTTACACCTAATTCTACTCTTGCGTCAGTTAACTAAAATCTATAGTTACTACTTCAGTATATTTTGTTGTTCAGTTTACGAAATTTATGTCTGTAAATATGTTTTAAAATGTCCATGTACAGACTCTCATCATGCATTTTGACCTATTCATCAGTTCGTTTTAATTTTAGTTTAGTTGTACATGTAAATTATCAGCAATATAGATTTTAGCTATCATACCCTTGAACCGCATTTTTTTCAAATGTATCGTGAGAAATATCTGAAATTTTAATTGTTATTTTTTTATGGAATTGTAAAAGAAATTAATAAATTTGTACTTAATAAAATATTAGCAAATCATCTATAATATTGCTTTTTATTCTAGTGATGTTAAACTATAACTTTCTGAATGGTAAAGGATTTCCCGAGTTAACCCCGGGTATTTGGTGAGGTCCACCTGGTAGTTTTGTGATTTCGCAGTTTAACACGTCATGTGCCGTCTTGTTCGTGTACTCGAGATAGCCGTGCCTGTCGACTATCTTCTTTTGTCTGGCCCTTTGGTTTTCTTTCAGTCTTTTTTAAAATGTTTGTCGTTGATTATTTCAAGAAAACCTTAAGTTAAAGTATAAAAAATATATCTATTATTCTGCCTATTAAGTATTACACGAAATGAAACTATCATCGGTGATGGCAGTAGTCCCTTTTAGATCTGGAGGGGTTGTGTATGCACTGAAATGATAATGACGTTTTTCCTTTTCCTATATTTAACTTTCCGTTTCTTGATTGGGACGTACCTTGGCACCTTCTTATGGTATTTACATTTCATAACTAGTTCTGATTGTCGTTGTTTGCACAAATGTTTCTAACTCTAATTGATCACCCTACATCTTATTGGTAAACTTTTGCATGAGGGATACAGGCATCACAAGAAACAAAACATATAAAGCATTTAAATTCTGAGATTTACCATTGAATCTCACTTTTCTATTAAACAAACTTATCCACAAAGATTCTAATTCGACGTTGCAGTCAGAACATTCAAACTGTTTTTTTGTTGGTACAAATATGAATCACTTATCGCTTCCTTACACATATATTAATAAGTTTAGCATTCCATCAATCTTGTTTTTCCCACATTTATTGACAACAAAGTTTTAAACTGTCGGACATATAGTGTTTGATAAAATCACGTATTGAAAGGCTTGGTGTCTTTTCATCAGAGATATAACTCTGAGCTTGCTTCCAGTAACTGCGGACTATCTTCTTCTTGCATGTATGTTGTGTTTAGTAATTTAAGCGGATTGAGTAATTAAGGTCTACCCGAGAATCTTTCGGTAGACCTCACTGTATTTCGTCCGATTATTTTTTTTCTCCGTCAACTTTATAACTCTTACACCCAAAACTGTACATGACATGTCGTAATGAGCTTTGGGGACGAGTACCAGGCAGACATATACTATAGCATGCTGAGGGCCACATTCAAAACTTTTTTCTGTTACGGAATTCTCTCCCCTTTCACCAAAAACCTTGTAATCGCGTAATCTCAGAAACCGCAATAGATAGCTGATAAAGTGTAATGTAGAAAATGTTCAGTGGCGCGAGATACAACTTCGTTCCATTTTGAGCGGCAGGATGCGGGTACCTTTTATCTGAGTTATCTCACCTTATAGATTGACTCTTATCGTAATTTTTTTCTCGGAAACCGTAAGTCGTAGAAACCTGAAACTTTCACCATTAATCATTGATCCATGAGACGTTGAAAAAAAATGTCAAGGTTAAAGGTCAAAGGTCAAGGTCATTTTGACCAAAAACTTTATGATCGCTCAAACACAGAAATCCTAACAGATGGCTGATGAAATGTTTATCTTATTAAGATCTACATTTGCTACATTGGGTTCAAAATTATTGGATTAACCGTTATGGGCCTAGGGTCTGAAAACCGCTTTTGCAGTCCGAAAAAATCAAGGTTTTTTTTACAAATATCTGTAAAACGGTAAGAGTTAGAAAGAAACTTTAAATTGCAAATTTGTTCAACTTGATATATTCTACGATACGGCACCAAGACCAAAGTTTAAAGTCCATAGCAACATTATGAAAATCCTTAGCAACCTAAAATTTTGATTATTTTTTGTAATATCAGATAGCTGATAACATGCAAAAAAGAAAACGTTTATCATATCAAGATCTACATTTGCTATATAGGGTCGAAAATTATTGGACCAACCGTTAAGGATCTAGGGTCCGAAAACCGTTTTCGGGGTCCAAAATAAGGTTTTTTGCAAATATCTCAAAAAAAGTAGGAGATATAAAGAAACCTTATATTGCAAATTTTTAAGCATAATATGTTCTACAATATGGCATCAAGGCCAAAGTTCAAAGTACATAGCAACATTATGAAAATCCTTAGCAACTGTATATTTTTTATTATTTTTGATAATATCTCAAGAACTGTAAAAGATAGCTGATAACATGTAATAGAGAAAATGTTATCTTATGAAGATTTACATTTGCTACATTGAGTCCAAAATTGTCCAAAATTATACAAACCAACAAACAGTTAAGGACCTAGGGTCCGAAAATCGTTTTCAGGTTGGGAAATCTAGGTTTGTGCAAATTTCTCAAAAACAGTAAGAGACAGAAAGAAACCTTAAATTGCAAATTGTTTAGCTTAATATGTTCTATAATATGGCACCAAGGCCAAAGTTCAAAGTCCTAAGCAACATTATTAAAATCCTTAGCAACCGTATATTTTCAATCATTTTTGATTCTATCTCAAGAACTGTAAGAAATAGCTGATAACATGCAATGCAGTAAATGTTTATCTTATCAAGATCACATTTGCTAGATTGGGTCCAAAGTTAAGAACCTTGGGTCCGGAAACCATTTTCGGAGTCCGAAATTGAAGTTTTTTGCAAATAACTCTAAACTAGTAAGAGATAGAAAGTAACTTCAAATTGCAAATTTGTTCAGCTTGATAATTTCTACAATTCCTTAGCAACATAATGAAAATCCTTAGCAACCGTATATTTTTTGTTAGTTTTGGTAATATCTCAAGAACTATAATAGATAGCTGATAACATACAATAGAGAAAATGTTTATCTTATGAAGATCTACATTTGCTACATTTGGTCCAAAATTATTGGACCAACCCTTAAGGACCTAGGGTCCGAAACCGTTTTCCGGGTGTGAAATCAAGTTTTTGTTCAAATATCCCAAAAACAATAACACTGTAATACAGTAATGCAGAAAATATTTATCTTATCAAGATCTACATTTGCTACATTAGGTCCAAAATTATTGGACTAACTGTTAATGACCTAGGATCCGAAAACCGTTTTCGGGATCCGAAATTATTTTTTTTTGCAAATATCTCAAAAAAGTAAGATAAAGAAAGAAACTTTAAATTGCAAATTTGTTCAGCCTAATATGTTCTACAAAATGGAGTCAAGGCCAAAGTTCAATGTCCTTAGCAACATCATAAAAATCCCAAGCAACCATATATGTTTTTATATCTCAAAAACTATAAAAGATAGCTGATAACACGTTACGGTTAACTGTAGGGTATACAAAACACAACTTTTCATTTTGGACGAAAAAATCCAAACACTTGTTTTTCCTTTTTTTTTGTGTTAAATCACGATAACGCACAAAATACCTCGGATGGACCTACATTTGTTCTCTGAACAAATGACCTATTTTTTATATGTGATTTTTTTAATTCGTCTTTAATGATTTTGTATTATAAACTAGTTTCACCCTACAGCTCGTCTCATGCACCTGTCTCAAGACAGGAATTGTGTTCGCAAGTTTTTCTTTGTATTAAATGTTTTGTTAAGTTTGCATTTTTGAAATCATTCAGGTAAGAACAGTATAACTATACTTTCAGTGAAAAAATGTGGGATTTACAAAGATATGATACTATATGTGTATTATGCATGCACCTAATCATTCCAACTTATCTGCTATGTCTGCTAGTTATGACTTCCCATTTCGATCTCTCGATTAGCTTGTCATTTGTATTCATTTACAATTTTAATGTTCACATTGTATTGTAGTTGATTTTGTTCGGAAGCAAAGACGAATTCTCTGAATGGTTAATATCCAGTTCGAAGTCCTTACGTTACGATTGTACTCGTCAGATTTTTAATAGGAAAGGCAACAAGTTACTAACAAGTTATTGTCGCATATACAGAAATTCATGAACTTTTCCAGATCTTCCTATTTTTGGATCTTAGCTTGTCTTTAACAAATTTGAAAATTAATCCATAAAAGCTCTTTACACGCAGATAAATTTTGCTTTGAATATTTGTTATAAACTGATGCAAGAATTAGATCGTGTCTTTGTGGCATATTTCCCATATAATACCACAAAAAATTACCATAGTTTTGTCATTCACTTGAGATGCTCATATGCCTTATAAGATCTTGAGGAAAATAAAGCATTGATACGACATATATCTTCGACTAAGTTGGATTATTTTGTATTATGATTTGCCACAATTCAGAATCATTGCACGATCTTCATATAAAGGACTTAAAACGCTGCTTAGTGTACCATTACTTGTGTAAAGAAAACAATGCAAAATTGCAATATACGAAGATTAGATTTGCTGAATATTGAAGGAAAATCTAGGCACAATCACGCCGAAAATACGGCGAAAAGTAAAATGAAAAAGGCAGGATTCAAAGATATGTCTATCATACGGTTGCTCCCTTAAATACTTACATGCATGAACAGAAACCGTCTTATTGCAAATGATGATTTCATTAAACATGGAGTTGTAAGCACTTCTATGCATTAAGCCAGTTGGCTTTGGAGTGTTGTATAAGCCCTTTCTTGTCCATGAAATGATAGTGGTTCTTCATACGATAGTTTATGTCCTAGATGAGAATCTATAATGTTATCAAGACATTATTGTCAGATACGTGAAATGGCTTTGCTGTTGTGGTTGACGTTAAACAATACATCAGTTTACTATCGATATTTTTAGTATTTATAGAAATCCCATCAACTGCAAACTATAAATTACTATGCACTGCCTCAGCTTTGCTGACAAGTAATTAGCAGCATATGTCGTAAAAGATAAATTAAGGATGATGAAAAATTATAGAAAATTGTGCTTTATTTTACAAACAAACACCACATGTTTTGTTCAAAGAGTAGATTATTTCAAACCCCAGTTGTGATCAATCATATTCTGTAAATCCTCCTGCTTTACTGGCAGAAGGCGTCGTACAAATTCACGTCTGCTACAATCTGTATTGTTGTCAATACAATAATAGTTAATACCCATCAATATAGTATTGGTATTATACATTTCTAAGGATACGTTTGCAGTGAAGAAACAACAGTGATATCATTTTCTATAAATGGTAGGTGATTTTTTTCTTAATACGGGCATTTAGTTTCTGCATATTTAAACAGTTCTACAGAACCTTTTTGGGAATGATTGCTTTTATTCTTTTATTGATTTTCAAATTTTATTAAAGACTTTTATCAATAATACAGTGTATTTTTTATCTTATTTAGGACTACGTTTTTAATGTACTTTTGACTTTTCATTTTTCATGTTGTTTCATGATGTAATCAATGTTTATTCTTGATAACATAATTGATGAAAACATACCGGTCATAACGAACTGCTTAAACAACAACTCACCAAAACTGAATAAAACGAAGGAAAAAAGGGATTTGGACAGTCTGACGTGGTACATGGCACATTATCTGGTGGGTTATACTATAGTTTTCCGGGGTATCAAATAACCCCTTTTCCTATATTTATCATTCGGCATTGAAAGAGAATATAAAAATATAATTTCATGCTTGCGAGCTGTTTCCGAAATCCTTCATATAAGTTTTAAGTAGAAAATAAAGGGAATTTTAGCTACAGTGCAGCGTTCGTCAATGGAGAAAAATGGAACAAATGTCAGTCACTGCATGACAACTTATCGTTTATACATCTTTATTCAGGAAAACGTTATTGATTTTCCTTTCAAAGCAAAGACATTCTTGGCATAATAACTTAGATCCGTGTGTCAGAGGGAATACACTTAAAAACTGAAGCACGGTGGTAGACAGTTTAATAAATTCCATTAAAGGCTGTATACAAAACACTTCGTACGTTGTTCAGATAGAATTAATCACTATTAGTTATATCCAAAGCCAGCTCCATATTTCCAGAAAATATTTCTACACGAAAATCAATAAATTGGCGTAAATGTGTCTCTAGCATATAAGGTTGTTTCGGCTAAAAGGATGATTTAAAACATTTTCTTTAAATATGGGTTTTCTAAATTATTTATATATTAATGACTGGTCTTTTGCCTGATACCTTTACACTTCTGCGATAGTCATCCTAAATCAATTTCATTTCATGCTTCACATCATGCAGAACGATGATTTGTGGTTCTCAAACATTTGCACAAACTACGATCAGAGGCAACTCTACATTTGATATATTTTGATCTCATTGCTATTTTTGTATTAACTCCATAAAAAATTAAAAGCTGTATACTTACATCATTTGCGATTAAACGTGTAAAATCGTTTATTTTTGTTTAGTCAAATCTATTGTACGATCTTAAATTTTTATACCGTTATTTGTCTTTGAATCAAGTGCGATCATCTGAAATTTACAAACAATCATTAATAATATTCACTAATGTTCCTTCCACGTTATATCATTTATAAAATTTCCAGCATGTTAAACTCAGTGATATTAATTTGACAACAAAAAAAAAACTTCAACTTTCATTGCAAAACCTGTATTTTCACAATTCCCAATAATCCTTACAGACAAGAAATAAGTAATATAATTCTACAAGACATATGCAATAGTACAAGACATTCGTGATAAATATTGCGAAAACAAAATGCAGTTTTAAAGACAAAATAGGAAAAAACACGTAAATACGATAATTTCGGTCGCATCCTCAAAAATACAGCTCACGTAAATCAATTTACAATGACGAGAAGATTTAAAGAAAGAGATTTTCCCTTTCAAAATGAATCATTCCGCTGTTTTAAGATATTTAGTGGGCTCGGCTAATTTATTGAGAAACGAATGACAAACAACGAACTAATTTGAAGCCGGTTGCTAGGATAAGGATTATTCAGTGGTCCTAGGTTTTTAAGACCTCTCCTGGTGAAACATATAAAATTTCTTTCAGAAAAGACTTAAACAAGACTTTGTTTTTCAGACTAGGTGACTCTGTTACAGATTGGCATGGTAAAACTCCATAGAATGCCGATGGTGTGTGATAATGGATGTATGTAGAATATGCAGAAAAGTCTGTTACAGGTTGTTTATCAGAAGGCTACGTCATCGTTTAATTATATGTCTTCTGCTTATCTCATGTCTTTGTATTGTTTCTTTGTATGATTTCATTCGTTCGTCACGACGGACAGCGTCTTTTAAAAGACACGTGACAAATTATAATGCTACATCATTTCCGCTTTTAGTAAATGCATTACAAAACCAGAATTGTATTCAGCCATATTTAGATCCTTATCATCCATCCGTAATCAATTTCTTCCATAAGGTGCCAAAGCTAAAATGCGAAACTGAACCCGATTGGTTATTAGTGAGAAACGGATTTGCACACGTACAACCAGAGGCTGAACAAAAACATGGACCAATTAGTTGCCAAATGATTCCTTTATTAAGAGGACGATCGGATTTTACCGTTCGCTATGGCAAAAAAGAACAAATCAAAAATGGAAAATCAAAAGTGCCATCAGATTTTATAAAAGCATCTTGTAAATCAAATTCTGGTCAGAGATACATGAATGTACATTCAACGATTTCGTATTCTAAAAGTGTATTTGACCGTTTGGAAAGACTTAGGAAAGAGGTGGAGTCAATTCCAAAACTTAGTGTTATAATGCTTGGTTTCGATTCTGTATCAAGAAATACTTGGATGCGAATGCTACCATCGTCTTACTCATATTTCAAAAATAATTTAAAAGGGATAATTTTAGAAGGATACAATATAGTTGGGGACGGAACACCTCAGGCATTACTACCTATTCTTACTGGAAAAACCGAGGAGGAATTGCCCGAAGCTAGGAAGGGGCACCAAGGAGCAACATTTGTTGATAATCATCCATGGATATGGGATGAGTTTTCACGTCTTGGCTATGTCACGCAATGGGGGGAAGATATGGCTTATATTGGAACCTTTAATTTAAGAATGACGGGTTTTAAGAACCAACCTGTTGATCATTATATGCGACCATATTACCTCGTTACAGAAAAATTGCATCCATTTTTTAAACCATATTGTCTTGGTTCCCAGCCTCGCCATCGCATTATGTTCAACTATCTGAAAGATTTTATCGATATGTACAAAGAATATCCAAAGTTTAGTTTTCTTTTTCATTCGGAATATAGTCATGGTGATTCAAACAATTTGCAGTGGGCTGACATTGATTTTACAAATTTGCTGAAATATTTGGTTGATAACGGTCATTTAAATTCTACAGTCCTTATTCTGATGAGTGATCATGGAGCTAGATTCCATGGTATACGACAAACATTGCAGGGAAAGTATGAAGAAAGAATGCCTTTTTTCGCTTTTCGATTTCCGGAATGGTTTTCTAAGGTTTATACAGAGGAGGATAAAAATTTACGAATAAACTCAAACAGGCTTGTTACGCCGTTTGATATTCATGCGACGTTTCAACATATCATAAAAATCGCATCTCCGCTTCAAAGCAATGAAAGTTTATCTATGTCTATAAACAAAAAGACAAGAAATTTGAGTATTCTGGGAAATATACCAAAGAACAGATCGTGTTATGAAGCTGGTATAGCACCACACTGGTGTGCATGTCTTCCATGGAAATACAACAATATTGATAATGGCATCGTTCGTCGTGCTGTTGACTACGTAATAAATTTCATTAATTCGTTAACTGAGGATTTCAGACATTTATGTGGGCTTTTATCAGTATTTAAAATTATACGGGCTTTAACTTTCAATCCCAATACAGAGGTCGTTCAGTACACGGGAAGTGTCGATAAAGATGGCCGCAAGGCAAAATTTAATACATCTCTTAGCATTCCCACTAGTATGTTACAAGTTACATTCCAAGCATCGCCTGGCGAGGCTGTATATGAAGCAACTGTGATATATGATCGGACTTTTAGTAACTTTGTAGTGAATGATCGTGAAATCAGCAGAACTAACGCTTATGGGTCGTCTGCCGATTGCATTACTAATTTAGCGCCAAATTTACGTCAGTATTGTTTTTGTAAATAATTTTTCTACTGTTCTGATTTGTTTTTATTAGTGTGCCTGCAATGAATTATTGTCCCAGCAGACAAAAAGCAAAATGTTTGTCGGAATGACGTAAGAGAAGCCAATTCGAAATTATCAAGAGAGAAAGGAAAACGTAACACCTTCTACCCTTGAAATAATACATATAAAGATAGGATTACAACCATTTCATGCAAATTTTTGACATCACCCCTAAACTATTACTATAAAAGTTATTACATATAGTTTAAAATAAATATCAAAATAGAGAACATATAAGGTAAATGTCAAAGGGCCATAATGTATCTCTTAAGTAAGAAACAAGTCCTATATATTTTGTATAGAAGAGGTCTTCACAATATGCCTTCATCTAGGGTTGAATCATACTCCTTATGGCGAACTCTAAGTCACTTACAACTAATAAAAAGTGTAATCGTAAAATTAAATAAATCTTTCTTACATGTTATATATATGAAAATACCAAATGAAAACAAACTGAAAGATATACCAACCAATAACTTCTGCTCTTGACTTGAGACAAGTTCGTGGTACATGTAATAGGATTTAACATGTTTGCATGGTCCAAACCATCCCTAAAGCAAGGCCAAAAAAGAAATCAAAGCAGCAAAAGATATACAGTAAAATCAGACAACAGAGTACCGTATCCAACAACAGCATATACCTTAACCACAATTAGACATGCATAATAGAGATATCTCTCCAAAGACTCCACGCGATTTCTAACAACATGCGTTGGGTGCAATTTCCCGATGATGAAATATCAAGTTTCTCAACAAGAGATGTCTTCAGACACTTCCGCAGATTGGATTCTGCATTTTCTTTGAAGGTAAGGAAAACAAATGTTGCAATGTCTCAATATATACGTATCTGTAATTAGTTAGTATGATTAATAATATTTTATTGTTGATAAACAAAAGGATTTGACACAAGTTATTCCAAATTAACAGTCCTCACCTTACAATATTTACACAAACAATGACAACAAACAAGTAATACAAATTTATGTTAAATAACTAACTATAAAAAAGGGAAAATAACGATGTAAGATTAACCAAGTGAACAGGATGTTCAAGGCGACTGACATGCGTCATAGAATCGTTTTGTTTGTTTAATAAATAGTCAAACGTTTTCAAATATTATTGAATTGGTTGTCTCAGAATAATCATCATTTCAAAACAGTAAAATTTCAATGTTTCGATCAGTATCACAAAGATCAGTAAATAATGTAACTCTTTTATTACAGTAAAGAAGACATTCAAGGAAGAAATGAAATGCATCTTCATAATGTGATCCGCAAGAGCATTTTGGATCATTAATCACACTTATTTTTTTAAATCGGCATTCAGAGTACTACATTGATATCTGAGTCTCGTATTTAACATAATAAGTCTCCGTTTATACCCTCTCCATAATAATCTGGGGCTTTGACATTGATATTTCTAATTCTTTTCTTGAATATAGAGAGAGTTCTGGAATTTTTAACCTCATTTTCCAAGCTATTCCACAGTTTTACCAAGGATGGGATAAACGAGTTTGCTGATGTTCTCAGTCTGCATCTTGGTAATGCATAATTATCACTGTTTCTGAGGTAATAACCACGTATGCTGACGTGACTGGGGGAAGACAGTTACTTAAGTATTCAGGGCATGTTCCATTGTGCATTTTATAAAAAAAAATCAATTTACGACAAGTTTGTCTATTGGCTAAAGTGTCCCATCCCGTCTCAAAATATAAAGAGTCTTTCCTAGCAAATTTTGTAAGTCTCGTTACTATTCTTGCAGCTTCTAATTGTACTTTTTCCAACCTTTCCATCTCTTTTTCATAACAACCATCCTAAACTTCGCATGCATATTCCATAACTGGTCTTATAAAACTGACATAAATTTTTGACAATGCCCTTTTGGACAGTGTGAACTTCAATTTTCGAAGAACATTTACCTTCTTAAGAGCTGACGAGATAATATTATCAATATGGGGTGTCCAGTTTCCATCAGATGCAAGGCTTATCCAAGATGCTTTTGATTTTTTACTATTTCAACATTCTCATTATTAAATTTTATGTTTAGATTTGGAACAAAATTATTGAAAAAAACGAGAGCTTTAGTTTTTTTCGGATTGAAATCTACAAGCCAAATTTTTGTCCATTGTATGTCTATTTCCATTTCTACATAATTGCACCAAGAGAATGAAAGCGAGTTGTCGTCAGCAAAACGTCTTGCAAGATTTGTTAGATTATCTGTATAAAAGGAATAATAAAGAACCTGAAGTACACCGGCAGTGATAGAACCAAGTTCGGATAGTAAGTTAGTACCCGTATTTGTATCAATAAAACCAAGTTTTTCAATGTTCTTACAACAAAGTCAAATTTGTATGCGTTTTGGAATAAATTTGTTTAATGAATCGGTAAGTTGAGTTGCAACGGATCACTTTTATGCTTCGTTAGAAGCTATCACAAAAAAAGAACACTAAAGCTCATTCCTGCAATTTCGGCCTCCTTTATATATATGATGTTCTCTCAATGAACACCCCTCGATACGATGATTATCTTCACCTCATCTCCGAGAATTAGCTAAAAACATATCAGAGAATCATTAGTCCTAATTGAACGGAAAATGACCATGGTGGTGTCCTAATATAGTCCGCTTTGTAATTCTATTGATTGATAAAGGTGTGCAAAAGTTTCATTGTAATACGTTCATATTAACAGACTAAATCTTTATCAAGTCACTCAAACGAAATTTGCGGTGACTTATTGTTTTTTGTGGTGCTTCTCTTCTTCTTTCTACCGTCTCGAACTCTACCGGCAGTTTTCTTAATACATTAAAGAACCTTCGTTAATAAATCTTCACAGAATTGATACCCACCAGAAGTAGAGGTTCAGTGCCATGAAAAAAAAATGAAATGGCAATCGCTGCCATGGAAACAGTAAGTTCCCAGCAGATCATCATGAAACTTTGTAGGAATGATCCTTGCATTAATTACATTGATGAATTCAAAAAACGGCAGATAGCGGCTGTTGACATATCGCCAAAAAGGGATTTTTACTTCGCAGTGATTCACACTTAATGAAATTAACGATATTTTTTCATAATATATAAGTGAATGTGCATTTAAGTTTTTAGATTTTCAAAATGCCCGCCGTTGCCATGGAAACAGGTAAAGTGTGAAAAATAAAAAACTTCATGAAGCTTTCTCAACATTTGTTTTATGGCTTTTATTATTATCCTTGTATCGAGCTTTATTGATTTAAGTAAAAAATCGGTGATGTTAGTAAAATAAGTTTAAATGTAGATTTTTTCCTTGCCATTCACCCCATTCTGTCATGGGTGTATAACAAAATAATTCGGAGATACAACAAAATAATTCGGAGATACAAAAAGGAAGACAGATGACAGACAAGACCATGGATAACAAAATGAAACAAAAGACAAACCTCTACACTTCAAACAAAACTAAAGTTCGAGTAACGCAAACTCTATAAAACGAGGGTTAGTTTTGGTGTATCTTCATTGACTTTAATACAACTCGGTACGTGTAGTATCAGTTTTAAAAGGGTAAATTATTGCCTTAAAAAATCTTGGCCAAATCAATACTGTTATGACGTTTTTAGGAGGCGTGATAAAACTTTCTAATTGAAGTCTTAAACGAATCGGTTGTCTAAATAAGGCTGCGATCAAACACTGTTGCAAGTTTGCAAGATGTGCATATTCCGTAAAGCGTATAGTGACCTTTATTGAAGACTTTACCATGTTAAGTGGAGGTCGGATAATTCGGATGATAAAATCGTTCATCGTGTTTAAAATCTTCGAGTCTTTTGTTTCTGTTTATACACCTTTAAATGTAATAAAAAATCAGCATGTCATTAATATTAGCTCAATCATGCATATTAATTTATTTAGCAGATGTATGCAGGTCTACAATGGCTGGGGTAGGTACTTGGTAATTTAGATGAAGTTTTGACGAATTATTTTTGAAATCGTTACGTCAGATCTGTAAAACAAGAGATGATGAAACAAAACCAACAACAGGAAAGGCGACCACGAAATCTGAGATACAACAGCAAAGGATAGAAACAACACAACAAAACTCGAATGCAATGGTTAAGAAAAACACAGCTTAAATCATTGACAACACTACAGTGCATTGAATAATGTTCAGAATTTGATTAGGCCACTGTAAAGTAAAGAATGTATAAATGTACGTCCATCGTTATTTAATATTCAGTGCGAGTTTTATAGCATCTGCAATTTTTTTTGGTTCACATGACTGATCTATTCTTTCACAGTCCTACCAGCAGCTAAAATATGCTATTATCAAGAAACATATATCAAATAAATTTAAAATCCTCTTTTGGAAAAGAATTAAGAATGTTCGATTCTACATTTCAAAATAACATGAATACCAAATAGCTGTGACAGCTTTATAGAATTTTTATATTGGAATAAAATTAGCATAAAGAGTTGACAGGTCAGTTTGCTCGTCTTAATTTGAGATACAAGCATTTGATAATGTAAAATATATCAGATTTTTAACATGGAGAGTTCCTAAAATTTGATAAAAAATGTCTGAGGAAGAGCATCGAATGGAGCCACTCCCCTGAAGTGGTTTTCCATTACAGTTATATGTGATTACGCACAAACTCAACATAATTTCCTTATCTTTTCCTTACCTATTTCTTAAAATAAAATGCAGTTTACTGACGGACTTTCACATTTAAAAAGGAATTCAAAGATAGCAAATGTAATATTATTAAGTCAGACGACAATTACATGTAAGACCACGCATGCCCAAATTAACAGAAACTTAAGACAAACAACTACACAAATAACTACTTATAAGTCTACCACCTCCTATAGTTAGGATTATAACTGCAGTTGATCATTACTTTCTAGACTTGCCACAAGTCTCTGTGTTATATTGTGTCCCTTTAGTATTTTTTGCTATAAAAGTAAGCATTACTATCCATACTTGTTTACTATCAAACACTGGTTTACTATCAAACAGCGTACACAGATGTACGCTGTATGATAGTAAACAAGTATGGATAGAAAAATGTTGCATTTCACTGATTATTGAGGGTATAAAGATTAAAAATTACATAGGGACTTGAGGCAAGTCTAGGGAACTGCAAAAACAATCGTCTGTAAGTATTATATGTAAGCAGAAGTAAGATATTTTATTGGACAATTTTTGTCAATATAGGAAATTTTATATGTCAAAGGTTACTGGTTTGTTTAAATATAACAGACTGCCAAAGAAATTTACCCGTTGGAAAATTGAAATATTCCTATATTCTCAATTCCTGGTATATCCTATTTTTACATAAAGGAACACGGACACTCATCCTAAAAAACTAAAGATGTATAAAGTATATGTAACCTTTACACTATTATTGTTTTTACAGTCATGTTTCCTTTCTGTGGTACAAAATCACTCAACAAATTATCAAATTAAAAAAAATCTTCTTCAATGATAATATTAAGAAAGAAACTTTTTTATGAACTCTATTTTTTTGCATCTGCTGTGAGAGTAAGCGTCACGTAACCCTGTCTCACGTGGCTGAATCAAGCAATGATTAAAAGAATTGAATAACGTAAAAATGACAAACATAGTATGATCACATTTGTTCAGGTGAATTTTGCAATTCGTAACATTTTTATATAAATATTTATTGTTGCATTACTTTATAATAAAACATACACTGATTCACGATTTTTATATTTGGCGAGGACTTTACAACAACATTTCATTCGCCTTTCATCTGACGTGCACGATTTATCTCAGTTGTTCAGGTGATTCATTCGAATTACAGAAGATTAAGGATGTTCGCTACTCAATTTGAAAATAAATAGCTTTTTAAAAGACTGTCATAAATATGTAGTGCTTTACA
>JAULBM010134520.1:0-18453 GCA_032357055.1 Geukensia granosissima | reverse complement strand
CAAATATTACATTCTTATCAGTAGACTAGATCTCTTGATTTGCAATTCAGATCATCATAACTTCTTGTGTGGTATGTTTTTGTTAAATTGCTGGTAAATTTGTCAGCTGTGATCAAAATATTACATGTTTTGCATCTTTTATCATTACATTTGGAAATCCTACAGTGTTGTTTGGTGTCGTTGTATTCAAAAATATCATGACATATAACTGAACATTGGAGTGTTTGTAAATCAAGTTGATGATCTGAAGTAGTTAGTATCGAGTTATTAGAAATAGAAAAAAGTGGGATATGTTGTAAATATTCATGACACAAAAATCGCATATGTACAAGTAAATACCAAGCAAAGGAACAGCGCTTTGATTGTTGTTCTTCATCTCAAAGTCACCGTGAGACCTTCAACATGGAGTAAAAACTCACACCTCACTGCAAGTTCAAGACGGCCCCTATCACCGGTTTGTATTAATCATTGAGGCACTCAAAGACCTCGCGGTATGAATGCCAAAAACAGTTTTCTGAATGACGTACTGTATATTAACAGCCATATTTCTCCACCAACATTTTTTATCCGTCCGCCTTTCTACCACAACTCTTGTATTTCTTCTGTGCCTGTCACATTATCTAGATTATCCAGTTTTTTTCGCAGATTCATATCTACAGTAGCGGCCTGGAGAAAGTTATATACGAGGCTTTCAATTAACTAGCAACAATAACTTGCTAGTGTTCAATTTGCCGGCATTCGTTGATCGCTTTTGGCAGCAAAAAGCTTTTAACGATTTGAACCCTAGCTAGCTACAGTTGAACACTCGCCAGCCGATTTTGAACACAAGCCAGCTACCGTTGAAAGCTTTTGATCATTCGCCAAATTGAATTTAAGTATAGTTTCTTCTGTAAATTTTGTTATTATTACATGTAAAACAATTATTTATATATTAGACGATCTTACATTGATAATAATACATGTATTTTTAAAATCTCTCAATCGAGATAGTTAAACAAACAATTTATAGACTTGAACAGTTTTATGGTTTCTTCTGAAAAATTCTGATCGAAACTTTTGAATATACATTTATTACATTAAAATGTGACTACAAATTTTTAACCGATATTTACATTGACATTTTGAATGTCACAATTCTATCTCATTAATTAAATGTTTTCAATTGTTTTGAATAGTATTAGAGAAAATCAAACTGTAATATATTTTAAGTAAAAGATTGTGTAAAAGTATCTTAAAGACAAAAATAATTTTTTTGTTGACTTAGCAGCAGAAATTCTTTTTTGCAAAGATTAACAGTACATTTAAGTAAAAATTGCAATAAAGCTTAGTTCCGAAAAAATATTTATCATGATTGGAATACCTTATTGATTATATAATATGTAAATATCCGCGCTCTATGTGGCGAACGTTATCATCAATGTTCAGTGGGTGGGTGACAAATGGATGACAGTCAAATTGTGGAACGACGATGTTCAGTAGCACAGAATCTCGGTATACTTGTCCGTTTATGTTTTCATCCAAGATGTGCATGTCAAGTTTGCAATTCAGGGAGAAATATAACTCACACTTATACCTCCAGCAGGAACAAAATGAGTTTGGAGAATTTTGTTGTCACCATGCGCGTTGTTGCACTAGCGCTAAACACGCATAAATCCTGGTACTGGCCGTAAAAGGAACCTACTTGCGTCGGACCAATGGATTTTACGCTAGTTTCTTGTGTTCCAATGAAGGTGATCATAGCTAACTATAGTCGAAAACTTGCGATGCCTTGGCAAAAGTTGAGGACGTTACACAGTTTGGTGTGCTCCCAAATTCACGCTATGGAGCCTACTGATAACTGTTCTAACACTGCCATTGCCCCCGGATAACCATTGCTGTCGTAAACTGATGTGCAGACGTTAATGGATTTACTTTAACACGACGAAAGAGACACCTTTCACTGCGGTTTGAGGTTTTAGAATGTCCACTGGACCTTGGCATATTATTCACGTTTCCAGTGTCCTTTGTCGTTGTAAAAGTCTGACAATTTGTGTGGGATTGACGTTGAATACCAATGGTTGGTGTGCTCATACATGTATATGATGTTCCAATAGCTTGCCAACTTTCAGTTTCTGACAACTTACACCTTGCCATTACAGATAACCAACTAAAGGAAGTTTAATTTAGCTGTACAGGTATCGGTACGTGTATATAGAACCTAGAAAATGCAATGGCCATTTTTTGACCAATTTGGTGCATGCATGTGTTTGCGAATTTTCACATGAGATACCTCAGATTTCTAATGCTATCTTAAAGCACAATTAGAAAAAGAAAAAAAATATTATGAAATAAAATGACTGCATTTTACATTAAAACATTTTATTATTACTTATTATTTTATTTTTAGAATACAGCTGAGTTTACGTCATGACGTTTTTGAGATTTTAAGACAATTTCAGCCATATAAAGTTTTAATTGAAGTCCAGAATTAAATAAAATATTATCTTATAATTCATATATAAAATAATCTTTCTATTCTTTCGAATTCGGGCAATACGATTTAATAAACATATGAAAATGTTTAGATAGTTCCTTTATGTGTGGTAAAGTAATTTCTGATAAATAAAAAGGCCGGATGCATAATTAATTGTAAAGTATATTTTGGGAAAAGTAGAGTTTTTTACTATATAATCAAAATTTCAAATATGAAATATTTAAACAACATTTACTTTTGTTTTAAGAATTAAAATTTATAATATTCATTTATTATTATTATTATTACTTTTGTCATTATTATTAATAAATATATAGTAATAGTAAATTTGCACTAATCATTAAACGATGAACGATAATTTATCGCGCGTTAATCGTGCATCGTGCAACGTGTAGCGTTCGTCGTTGATCGTTTAGCGTGTATCGTGCAACGTTCAGCGTGCATCATACAGCGTTCACAATGCACCGTTCAATGTTCAGCGGGTATGGTGAATCGCATGATTCCATGTAATGCATATAGATTGTTGTAAATGATATCAACTAATGGATTTGCCTGTTCAACTAACAGAAGTAGTACTAGTTTTTCGACAATCCAGATATCTAGTACAAATATAGTTTTTAGTTAAACATCAGTTTCATCAGATGTTAATTTTGAAGATAATACTCCTACATTAGACTGTGATATGTAACCTATGGCAATTTTATTACCGGAGACCATAACATCGTTGAAGACCGATATGTTATAAACTTTTTTGTGAAAGGAGCCTAAATATCGTCCCCCTTCAAAAATGGACCGGAATGAGTGTCGCAAAATCATTTGTTTCTCCCCATCTTTTTATTGCAATAAATGGTGTCAGAGAAAAAAAATGCTGATAAAGAAATATCCTGCTGCTTTTCTCAATAAATCAAAACCCATTGTAAATATATCCAGATTGCACAACTCAAAAACAATTTGGAAAATACAAATACATTTCTAGATTTAAAGCTAAAATTCATAAACTCGGAATTCGGTTGGTTTTTGTACTGCCTGATAAAGCGGCCAACAATGTGGTCGCGGTGTTTCGTAAATGATACATGAATTTACAAAAGAAGGAAATATTTAATTCGTCTAACTGCCAAGTGATGCAATCAATAGAGACTCAAATTATTACAAACATATTACTTCCACAGATGAGTTTAAGGCCCCTACTGAACATTTGAAGAAGTCCACACCTTTTATTGGTTTCCTAAACTACTTAAAAACCCGTTAAAGTTTCGTTTTACCTCAGCGTCCAGTTAGTGTACTACTACTAAACTTTCTGTCCTTTTGACTAGTGCTCTATCTAAATTGAAGAACTTATCATAGATAACTGTAATAAAACTTACGACCATAATGGTATAAACTATTTTGGAGTGTCAAAAATCGCTGGAAGTTTTGGATAAATTACAGGCTTTCGAAAAACCTTTTGAAGCTGTCAATTAATATGATTTCTCTTCTTTTTATACAACATTTCCACATTGTTTTATTAAACAGAAATTTTCATATTTGAATGTTGTTTCGATAAAAGAAATCATAAGTGCATATGCTGTAGTAGAAAAAAATCATTTTTTTTCTGACGTTAAATGCAAATATAAAAAATATAATTACTTGACCTATAAAGAAATGATTGATGCTATCTCGATAAAAGTTTTATCCGTTTTGGCAATACCATTTGTAGACAGGTCGTAGAAATTCCAATGGGAACAAATAGCTCCTTTAAAAGCTTATTTGTTTCGTTAATGTTATGAATCTCGGTTTATGACTAAACTGCACATGGATCTTTCTGAAACTGATGTGATAGACAAATTTAACACTACCTATCGCTACCTTAACGATATCATTTTCGTTAATAATTCAGACAAATACCCTTCAGAGACTTATCCAAATATCTAAAAAAATTAGGTTTGCATAAAGGCAACTAGAGCCTGAAATGCCAATTTCTCTACTTAGATGCATATTTTTCTCAAGGTATAATCTCCACCAAAATGTACGGCAAGAGGGAAATTTTCTCATTCCCAATTCTTGAGCTTCCCTGGGGACTTTCCTGTAACTCCTTCGTACGGGGTAACCTTTTCACAGCATATTCGGTATGCCCGCGTTTAAGCGACGTTTTAGACTTAAATGAACGCAATCTCTGTATAACTGAAAAACTATAAATTAAAAGATTTTTTTACAACAAATTGATCAAAACATTTACAAAATTGTTTCATAAATGTAAAGATTTAGGTATCAAAATTCGGGTGAACTTGTAATCATCCTATAAAACATGGAAAATCCCATCATCCGTTTTACGAAAACTTGATTGATCTTAATGAGCTTATCCGTAAAGCAAATCGTCACAAAATAATTATAGAATTTTCAAATTGGGTTTTTATTGGAAATTATATTGACTGTCTTGTTCATGGCTGATATGGATTTAAACAGTTTATACTTGTTGTAACATTTTGTACTTCCTGTCTTTATATATTTCCAATTGGAATTTACACAACCAATGTTATCTTTGACTTCTAATAATACATTAACATTAAATCCAGTTTGACGAGATTAAATTGACATCGTAGTGAAGAAAACCTCGGTTTTCTGATCGGTTGCTGTTGAGCTTAAACTAGCAGAATACGAGTATTTTTTTTAGGTCGATACTATTGTCGTATCTTGTAATAAGTTTTAATTATATTTGTTATTTGTTTTCAGTATCGAACTGAAGTCTTAAATCAATATCAACCGATTTGTATACTGTGTTTTCATTGTTGTTTTGTCACACCACTACCCCAGGTTAGGTGAGGGTATAGCGCTCACCATCCGGTTTAATCCCGCCACATACTAATGCATGTCTGTCTCAACCCAGAAACCCTAAGACCAGTGCTTGTCTTTGTTTATTTATTTTTTTTTTGTTATATGGTCTCTATTTTTGCATTAGATTAAATCAATTGTCGTGTTATTAATAATTTCACAATTTGCATTCCGGGGCCTCTAACAGCTTCCGTAATGTATGATGTCTGGTTCGTAGTTGATAGCCATAGGGGGGCCTGAAGAAGTTTAAATTCTACTGTCATTTGGTGGGTCATTAAATGTCGCCCTTGATTTTCATCAAATAACTAGACCCCATAAAAGCCAAAAAATGGCCCAATTGACAAATCAATTGAAATTGACATATAAAGTTGTTAAACTATAAGGTTTTTACAACAAAGGCTTTTCTTTACTTTGCACTTCAATATGTTTCTCTAGGAAATATTGTTTCCATGGTGATAAAATCAGGATTTTTCGGTAAAAAAGCGTAATTATTTACAAATTATGTCGTTCAATAGTCATTACTCATCAACTGAGACACCCAATAATTAAATACTATAAAAAATGATTTGAGTACGCATTCTTTGAATTTAATGTGAAATTTTACTCTACGTTACCATGGTAAAAGGGCTAACCAGTCAGCTAAATGCTCAGTTATAGGGACAATATTAATTACGTCATTTACGAAATTCAACAAATATGCCACAGAATAGCACAGTTCATAACATTTTTGCTGTATTAGGCGAAAGGATAGAAAAGTAATAAACCCTTAGTAATTCGTTACTATGTAAAAAAGGAAACGATCATTGTTGAATGCACTTGTTCAAAGTCAGAATAGTGTTATTTGGAATACCTGCTATTTTCAAGATTGTTATTATGTTGTTTTGTAGTATAACCTTCGGTACTTTGCATATCATTAAACTGAAAACTCTTTTCTTAATCAGTGATAAGTATCATTAGGAGAGACAACCGGAGTAACAAGAGAGAACCACAAACCTTTGGCAGTTAATTGACAAACCATAGCACATGTGTTTGATTCCTGCGCACTCCATTTGTGGTAGCTTGTAGTCATGTAAATGACGTTATATTAATCTGTAAATGCTAAACCATTTGGACAATTCGTTATTAACACCAATACGCAAAAAATATAAGCAATGTCTTATTAATAAACACAGAATTCTTAATTTGCTTCATTTTAATTAGTGTCATGACAATAAAAGATGGTAAGTGGTATCTAGTCTAATTTATTCAGATATTATTAATTTATAAAATCGCCGTATTTCTAAAAACAATCCGGATTGTAAGCAGAACGTGGATGGGTTGAATGACGTTATGAAGAATAAATGAATAAATTTTCATTAACTTATGAATAGTTACAGAGAAGTATATATTTAATAGAGATTTAGGATAAAACATCCAGTAAAAATTAAGATTCTACTTCATGTGATTTCTTGAGAAATTGCGACGGGCAAGTGTGGACGGCAGTGACAACAGATGATAAAATGAACCAGTCAAAAAGATCTCTTTTTTCGAGTTTATGTAAACTCGTCGGCGGCATAATTGAACAGACGTTCTTCGCAAGCGCAGCATGATACGACAGCAGCACGTTGAAATGTGAAAGGTGAACGAAAGATCCTTTGGGTAAGTGTGCACACAGTATTTTTGTTGACCCAGAAGTGTGCTGGATACAGTAAAAATCTGAACACAGTACAGTGTCGAACACACCATAATAGGACTATAGATAAGTGATAATTTTGACCCACATTATCCTCAAAACTAGTGTTATTTTGGTCGCATTTTTCATTGGGAATGATTTGAAAAAAAAACCATCAAAACCATCAAGGTGAAAAATAAGGTTTTTCCATATTATACGGAATTGTATTTTTCCCACTTCGACACCTTAAAACTAGAAAATGATAGAAGATGGGGAAAATTTGTTGACATATGAAAGATCTCAATAAGACGAATAAATTGAAAAATTGTCCCTTTTATCTTGGAAACTGTAAACGAAAATCTGTTGACATACTACTAAAAGCTTTTAATGAGACGAATCCAATGACCAAAAAACCCTATTAAAATCGGATCAAAATTATATATTTTCATTCATCACAAAATGACGCAAAGTTGCACTTTTCGGCATGTTTAACCCCTTTTATCTTGAAAACAGTAATAGATAGCGAGATCGCTGTTGTCATACTACTAAAGCCACTCATTAAGAGGAATCCAATGAAGAAAATGCTATCAAAATCCGACCAAACATAAAACGTTCCCATACCCAAGAAAATGTCATTTTGGGTCTCTTTCAACCCTCAAAAAAACTAAACCGTGGCAGACACATCATGAATGCTAAATGTAAGCTTGTCTGCATTTTTCACAAGGAATCAGATGAACAAAAATCCCATCAAAATAGTATGACAAATTTAAAGTTTCGAAAATTTGGGCGTGGCCAATTGTCACCCCATTTTAAATTGTAAATTATACTGAAAAAATATTAAAAAGCCCCTTTTGGCCGCTCAAAACAGGGAAAAGCTGGAACTCCAAAAATCTATCCCGCACAATATCCCATACCAAGAATCAATATGTCAAAATATTGGAAGAATCGGTTTATCCCATCAAAAGATAAAATAAGGAAACTTTTGTTGTGTCCACAGACAGAAGACGCCAACAACGACGAGACCTCGCCATTACATAATACGACCGCAATTTTTTTGCCATGGTATAAAAATTATTACTGGTTTTAGTTCGTACCCGCATAAATACCTGTCCCGAGTCAGGGATTGTGGTCAAACGTTTTTCTTTGTGTTTAATGTTTTGTTACATGATCATTTTTATTATATTCAGGTAAAAGTAGTATTTTTACGCATACACGATTGTTTTATTTGAGGCGATAGTTTTATTATTATTACCATGCTATACGAATACACGATGCAATTGTCGTATCCGATGTTATTCGTATTTATTAACCGATCATACATTTATGAGGCCATCTCATACATGTACATGTAGTTTACTTTTAACTACTGACAGTAATGTTGGTAATAATTGACAATGTCCGCTCACAAAAACATCAAAGTTGACAATTTAATGAGAGTGTGAGTCGCTGATTTATACTTTTGGACTTTGTTGTTTCATTTAATTCCGTGCTTGGTTCGTTTTGTTAGCAATTCCTTGGTATTGAATATGTCGATGTTCGAATTTGTTACACCTTGATATAATATCTGTCGCATTGCTTCTCTGGACCAAAAAAAAACTGACCCTTTGAAATGAATTATTTGGTGAAAAATGACTAAACTTTTTTTTTAATATTACATTTTCATAACAAGAGTAAATAAAAAAATCAAAGCATTTGAGTGGGGTTTAATGATATAAATGAATTTAGAGGAATGCGACGGTCTTTTACAATCACGTCGTCATTACAAACGCCAAGAATACAATTTTTATTTTTGATATGGGTAGAAGTACAATATAACATACTCATCAAATAATTCAAACTTCATTTTAGCATTTGACTGAAATCAATCGGATTAAATGTAAACTTATTCATTTTTGAATGCGGCATGAATGTTATGCTGACCTAAAAATAAGATTAGATTGTTGAATTTTATTTTTATTCTTAGTTTTCATTTCAGAAAAATGAAATGCAAAACGAAGAAATGAAAAAAGCGACTCGTGTTAGAATCGAACCTATGATTAAAAATTACATACCGTAGACAAAGAGTAAGAACGATCACGGATGAAGTACCTACTCCATACTATAGTGATGTTTTGTTAGTCATTTATTGTTATATGTTCACCATTTTTCCTTATGGTATGGATTGTTTTTCATTATTGAAGGGTATAATAGGATCTGTAGAAGTTAAAATTCTACTCTCACTTGGTGGATGGCTGTCTCATGGACAATCATGCCACATCTCCTATTTTTATAACAATACTTAACGATGTGATTGTTTGTTTGTTTGATTGATTTGGGTTTATTCCACTTTCAACAGTATTTCAGTCATGTCATGGCGGTCAGTTTTACTGGTGGATAAGCCGGAGTACCCGGAGAGAACCAGCGATCTTGAACAGGTAATTGACAAACCTTATCATGTGCGATGTGAGTTAAAAGCAACCCGTGTTTGTATGGTACAAACCCAGGCGCTAACTCACGACGTATAGGTGATAGGATACAGTGATCTGTACAGGTTAGTTTAAATCAACTACCTTGACCCACTTGGCCACCCATGCCCCCTTAACGATATGAAGCGATGAACTTTTGAATGACATGTCTTAGTTTGAAAAGAAGCTAACTTGTTCATTTGGGTTTTTTTACTTCTTCATTGTATTTTAAAAAAAATAAAAATAAAAATAAAAATAAAACACACACATGCTGAAGCGACGAGAGCATGGATCGAACCAATGATCCAAACATATTTGACCTGTGACGCATATTCTAAACGATCACGGCTACCGTGAATTTTATGCACACATGTGAAAATTACAATATTTAAACATTTAAATCAATGAAATAAATGATGGAATGTAAGTTCAAAAGTTCCATTGTTTTCTATTTTTTACGTTTCGAATACTTATTCTTCATAGTCACGAAATTTTTTCGATAAAATTAAATTGAACGGTTTCATGTGTAGGCCGCCGACCGACCAACATACGCGCTGTGAGTTTTTTTTTTTTTTTTTTTTGTTTTTTTTTCATGAACGACATGTATAAGGACAACGCAAATTTTACAGTTAAATAAATCATTGGAAACCTTATATTTGTCGATGATCTGTTTATTTCTTTTATTCATTTGATATGCATCTTAAGGTAATCCCGGACCTCAGTTTGCAACAAAACAACCCCCTGCACCAACCAACCGCTGATTTAACTAAATTTTCAGGGTCATTTCGTTCCGTTCGGAAAATGGCAAAGTGGATTTTTCTGGTTTTGCTTTTAAAACGGTTAATTAAAAATACAGGCGAAATCAAGGAAATTATTATGACGAGTGATTTTTTCTTAAATAAAACATTTAGCGCATGCAACAACCAAAAAGATATTTAACGGAAAGAAAGTCCTCGAGATTTTTAATCAATCCTTAACATGATTGGGATTTTTTTGGTTGTTGAATGTGCTCTTTATAAAAATGATAAAAAAAAACTCTGAAATATTGTTGACGAAATCGTCATATTTGACAGAAGCATGACGACATAGCAACGTCATTGCACGTTTAATTTTTGCAGAAAACATCATTTTTTTAAATGTTTCATAACTATTGATTTAAATTATCACAAGTTTGAGAAAATTAGTTTTAAAGTAAAAGGCCAAGAGATATGAATTGTGAAAATATAAATAAAACACGACAATCGACCTTATCTAAAGCAAAATGGTAAACATGTTACAATTAATGAGCTTGAAACAGCCACATTAGTTTGTGGTGGGGTTGAACCGGTTATTGAGCACCCAACCCTCACTCTGTTCTGGGGAGTTGTGTGACAAAATAATAATAATAATATATTTTCTTACGTATTTGTTTTCATGCTGAAATAATTTTAAAAATAAAACAAATATTGGAAAAGACAGGGGTCCATACTCCAACTTCGTACAAAACTGAGGAAAGAGCAGAATCTCAGGTCGTCACATTGCATACATATAAAAATAGAAAATGTGGCATGATTGTCCATGAGACAGCCACCCACCAAGTGACAGTTAAATTTTAACAGGTCCCATAATGGCCTTCAACAATGAACTAGGGTACACACCATAATGGACGCTGTAAAAGGCCCCGAAATACGAAATGTGAAACTATTCATAAAACACGACGATCGACCTAATCTAAAGCAAAAATGGTAAACATATAACAATACATGACTAAGAAAAAAACAACAACCACTGGCTTGGGACAGACACATTAGTATGTAGCGGGGTTAAACCGGTTGATGAGCACTCAATCCTCCTCACAATAAAAAACACACTATAAAAATCGGTTGAAATGAATTCCTTTTAACACTTGAGATCGATACTGGAAACAAAAACAAAAAGAAAAAACTAAATACAAGATACAACAAAAGTATCGACCTCAAATGTGCACTCGCAGTTGCTGTCTGCTAATAAAAAATCCAAAAGCAGCCGATCATGAAACATGTTTTCCTTCACTGCGGTGCTAATTTAAACACGTCCAATTGGATTTAGTGTTTAAATATCATTAGAAGTCGAAGAAAACATGGGTTGCGCAAATGCCAATATGAAATAGACAGAAAGTAGATAATGTTATACCAAATATAAACTTTTTAACTCCGTATTAAATTATGAACAACAGGGTCAATATTAACTCCAATAAAAACCATATTTAAAGTTTTTATAAAAATGCAATATCCTTAACCGATAGGTTTATTAAGATGAATCTTAAAACCATGTGGATTTTGTTTAAATTTCCGAGCTTTATTTACCACGTTTTTGTAAAAAGTAGGATGTGATATCCCATGTTTTTTAAGATGATTACAAGTACATCCGAATTTTGATACCAAATTTTATATTGATGGAAGAATTTAGTAAATGATTTAGTCAATTTGTTATAACGAAATCCTTGACTTAATAATTTTTTTTTCATCTCTTACAAATCTCATCTGCATTATTGCGATGTAAAAAAGTTCTGAATAGGTTTCCAGAATGACAAATATATCCCCAAAATATAAAGAAACTGATAATAATTTCAAAGCGAATGGGAATCGTTCATGCGTTTACTCGTTTTTAGCCGACCCGAGGTGTTTCTATGATTAAGTAGATTTGTAAATTTAAACCAATCGTGTTTATATACATTCATAAAAATTATTTAGGTTTAGGTTGAATAAGATTGTTTAATTCTATCTCATTTAGTGTGTCCAACGATTATTCATTTCTCTGATTTATAGACGAGTTTCTTGAATGCTCACAAAAACTGCAAAATAGATTGAAAATTTTATTTAAGTACTATTGTCAACAATTTTGTATATTTAGGTGGGGAATCATATTCCGCTGTACTCTAAATTATGCCGATTAAAATCAGGTGCACTGAAAAAACCTTGGTTGATAAAGTTGAGGTAGAATACTGATGTTCAATCTTAGGTTTAAAAAATGCACATTTTCTGTTAAGAAAATTATCCTCAGGGGCAATTAACCTGTAAAGAACGTTAACTTAACGAAAGCTAGGCTGATTTGTTGAATACTTATCAATCATGATCTTATTCTAACACGTCTTTCAATATGATAAAAATAATCAAATGTTAATAGGAATTATGATTTAACTATAGTCAAGTTTTAAAACGTAGAACAGCCAAACCCAGGTATGTTTTTCATTGACAGTGCATTTCGCTCTTGTTGAAAGCAGTCTGGGTCCTCAAGATTTGTATGTGGTCAACTGTTTGTTTTACTACCAATAAATATGGCTTTACCTTAAAATTCAATCCTTAAAGTGTTAGGTTAATTTTAGACGTTAATATTTGGTTTCATGTTTACATGTCAGCACAAATGAACATTCTTTCTCTTTTACTTTAATTGAATGTAAATACATTTGTGCACTTTAAAAGTAACAAAGGTAAAAACAGAAGCTTCCAATAGGTTAACTGGTTAAAATTGTAGCTTTATACTGGCCATGCTTAAACGTCGAGTTGATATTGATGATAGAAAGAGGAAATCTAACCCAATGTCACAATCCAATCTTTCCTCTTAAACCCAGCTAAAAGGGATAGAGTGGTTCCTTAGCAAGATTCCGATTTTTCAACTTTTTTACAGTAGAGTGAAACGTGACAAAAGCAAGGTCCTAAATACTTCACCGTGATTTTTAGATTGAAATGATACGTAAACGTCTATTTTGTTGATGTGAGATTTGTGTTTTCTTTACGTTTATTGACAAACACAATATTAAATCGTCAGGCTTGATGTTTTATCAACAGAGTTCTCAACTTGATCTTACATTCAGTAACTACGAGCATTATTTAGAGATGTACCTTCTTTTTACATGTATTTGTGTTGACTCTGTTATCAGATTGGTTGACTATCTGTTGGATTTTTTTAATGTTCAGTCATTTGGTGCATTTGCTTTTGCTGATTGCTTTTCTTTGACCACTTTTTGGAGAGTGTTTGGCGCCCTCTCAGCTAGTTTAATTCGATCACATATTTCATATGCCTGTTCAAAGTCAGCAATTGTGGTCATATACTCTCTGATATTTACCCCATATGGTTTCTTTTTAATATTTTTTTTCTTTGCTTTTTTGTTAGTTTCGAACGGAGTTTTTAGTTAAATAATATGCATATGCCAGTGCAGCTACTTACATTTTAGAAGATGTAAATTTCCTGTTAGGAAATCGAGTTCGACACATATTTCTGTGTAACCTGTAAACAATTTAAGGTGGTTTTTAATTTTGGCACAGATCAAGTTAATGTTAGGTTTACTGCACTACCTTTTTATAATTATGAATAATGATAGCCGTTTTAAATCATCCTTTTATTAATCATAATTCTGGTATATTAAAGAAAACTTTAAGAACTATGTTTTATGTGATATTATGCTTTTTCAACAAATTCGACATTAATAACTTTGCCTTATGTTACAGAAGAATCTAATGTTATAATTTTCTTAGAAACATTTCATACTTTCGATCTATTTGTTACTGACGATCTCTCATGCATGAGTACATTAGAGCCTATGCTTCCTGATGAATGTAGATGCTTTCGAAAAGCCATGCTCAACAGTGATCAAAAGGGAATAAGGATGAAAACTTACGTAAAATATTCTTCATAGGATTTAAAAAACAGAGGTCTATTCCATATTGCACATCTATGTCTCTGTTAAAAACCATGGACAAATTTGGCCATTTACACCATTATACCAATATTTCGCGAGTTTCCTTACAATTAGAAACAATGGAATGTTCTGAATTTGACCTCCCGATCTTGAACTGATTGTGACATTAAATATTTCAGAAGTCTCCAAGGGTATTGAACAACCCATCTGTCATACAGCTTCTAATGTTACTGATGAGAGGTTACTCCTTTATATGTACATATAGCTTTAAAAAATTCCAGGTCTATGGAACATTGAAAAGTTTGTATGAATATATTTTGAATGTGTTTTACAATAAAATTTGAAGTCGCATGACTTTAAACCAAAAATCGTTTTTTATTTTAAAACTCATTAAATTGTTTAGTAGCAAACTTTTACGAAGTATTTTCCATTTTTAAACAGATGTCTTCTTTTGAACTAAATAAAATATAAATTATGTTTAAATAGAAAGGTTATAAACGTTGAAAAATAGCTAAAATTCATTTGTCAAATATAATTAACACAGTAAATAGTAAAAAGTATATAAGTGTATATAGAGTTTTTAAATCAATACTTTGCTTATACGTAATTGTCGACAGAATGACATTAAACCCTTGCTGTGACAATGGTGTGATAAAACAACCATAAAAACACAATAATCTGATTTAACACTTGAGATGGCTACAGAATATTAACACAAAAATTTAAAGTAATACATGATACAACAAAAGTATCGAATGAATGTAAAAGAATAAGCACAGCTGCTGTCTACTAGTTCAAACCAAAGAGCAAAAAAGAAAACAAAAACAAAAAAGATGGAACAAAACACGAACAAGGCATGGTTAAAAGAATCGTTTTTTGAGTCCGTCAATTAAACTCAAGTATTTGAAGTACTGTGGGGGCTTAACATGAAAATAAAGGTAATCCAAGATTACATCTTCTCAGATATACGCAGAGAAATAAAAAAATACTCTTAAATTGATGTTCTATCTAAGCAATTTATTGAAATTTACGAACATGGAAGACTTTTAAAAAAATAAAACACCTTAAATCTCAAATATACAACTAAAATAGGAGTTTCATATTGCTTAAACACACACAAACAGCTTCAGTATTAACAAAATAAGTTTATACAAATTTATTACTTAAAAGAACATCTAATTCGAACCATAGAATCAGTACATGGCATTGTGGCTTTGAAACAAACAGAGCGGGGCGAAAATAATCTTTAAGAAAACCAAAAAAGGAAATAAAACATGGTATAATCTACCGTTGTCTACACAGAAAAGTACAGATGATGATAAAAACTGTATTTAACATGGAACAATATAATCTTTAAAGAATTAATAACAAACCTGAAATTTCAAACTGAAACCTCTTAAACGATGAAAGTATGATAACATGGACCTTTCGTTTGCAAATACGAAGAAATAAACTATGATTGTCTTGGAAAAGAAAAGTTTTCTTAAATGAAAAATAATCCAGATACCCCAAAAACCACAATAACAGAACACAAAACTGAATCCGTAAAAATACTTAAAAAACAAGTGGTTTTAAAAAGAGGTATTCCCTTATGCTTGAATAAATGTCATGGCTTTTACTATTTGACATTACATTGTTATATTATTTCCGCTTATGTATTTCCTTTTACTTGTTTGTTGTAAAACTCTTGATCTTTTATATTATAGACGAACTAAACGTATTTTCTTATGTATATGACTAAAAATCAGTACTGAAAAAGGAATGAAATAACGGTTTTTTTTAATTAACTATGTTTTGACATTTTGTCATTGTTTAAAATACGTACCTCTACACTTGTTGAATATCGGGTTTTTCTATGATCTGGCTGTGGATTGTGACTTTTCTAAACTGTACTAAAATTGTTTTAAAGAATGAGGAAGTACAAATGAATGTATAACTTTTGAATAATTGACCAGTTGTACATTATACCATCACCAAATTAATTTGATTGTAGTTACCATTAGAATTAATTTATATTCACCTTTAAAATTAAATAAAAAGTTAATTCAACAAAACAGATGGTTTTTGCTTGAATGGTTTTTCGAAACATCCGATCGCTTTTTAATATATACTTTCGCCATTAAAAGTAAAATGAAGGAACTAATAGTTGTAAAAGAGAGGTTTGATCGCTTACCCACCGGTTCAACCACGCCACATACTAAGGTCCCTGTCCCAAGCCAGGAACCTGTAGTCTAGTGGTTATCGTTGTTTAATAAATTATTTATTGCTATATGCTCACCACTTTGGCATTGGATTAGGCCGAATGTCGTGTAGACTTTTACAGATTCTGTCATGGAATGGCCTTTGGTTCATTGTTGAAGGCCATAATGGTTCTGCAGAAGTTTAAATTCTACTGTTATTTGGTGGGTGGTTGTATCATGGAAAATCATGCACATGTCCTATTTTTGATTACATTTCCGTAACAGCTGCATTCACCATAATTTTTGTAGGGTTCGTGTTACAGTAAGAGTTTAGCTTTAGTTTTCAGTGTAGTGTTGTGCGTTCTATGATTGTCTTACGTTTCACTTTGTCTTGTCTGTCTTCCGACTAAACGATTTCTGTCTGCCTCTTTGAAATCTTCGAATTATTTTAAATGTAAAAATGAGGTCACCTCTCAGTGTTTTGCGAGTGTCTTTTAAATATCCCTTGTTTCCCAATGTATAATAATTTAGTAGTGATTTTTCTGAATCATTATCATTTGTTGGTGAATTTATCATTCCTCTCAAATCAACAAAAAATTAAGCTAATTAAATCGTGTCACTTTAATCTTGAAATCATAAAATCAGGTGGTAACTTCAATGGTAAATATGTTGTAATTAAAACATATAAAATGATACAAGTAAGGCATGGCCAATGGGAGATTGATTGATTGATTAATGTTTACTGCTAATTTTGCAATATTTAAGTCATATCTTGGCGAGAACAATACCCCAGCAGTAATGTGATAACAAACGTAGCGTTGTTTTTTTACGGATAAAATAATCTTAAAATTAAGACTAAACAGATACAAATACCACAGCTGTTTTAGCAAACAAAGCATATATATAAAAATGGATCATTAAAAATATTTCTTAAATGATAATAACAAACAAATAACATATCATATGAAATATAAAGAAAATGTACGCCTATATTCTAGAATAAGTTCAACATAAATTCAAGACTATGTGAAATTTAAGGGTGATTAAATTTCTTACTTTCAATTGCCAATAAACAAGAGAGTAAGACAGAACATATAACAATGTCTTTTCTGCTGATTTTCCGATATATTGTAGTGCAAGAATAACAGCTCTTGCTTCCGCTGAAAATATATAACTAGTTGATAGAAGACGAAGAGTTGCTACTTGCCGTCCGTACACAGCAGCATCTGCAACTTTATCGTCTTCTTTGACACAACGTTGTAAATAATTTTGTACTCTAGGTATATAGACCTACGCTTAGTTTTTTTTTTATTTGCTGAATAAGCATCTGGTTTGCTTAGGACTTTTATACATGCGGGGATTAATAAACGCATTATGGTTTTGGGAAAAAGGCATGGGAGAGATCGATGAATCTCTGTCGCATTACCATAAGGATTAATTATGGGGTTTTATGCGACTGACATATTGTAGGATTGAAATAGTTCCTTATACAGAGGGTTTAAACTGTTTTGGTTCAACAGTTCCGATAGTTGTTTGACTTGATCTTTAAAAGAGCTAGATTGACGAGTGTTATCAAAGGAAGAGACCAATCTGCGGTCTTCCTGGTAGATAACCTTTATTAGTATTATCATAATTATTGTTATTAGAGGTAGAGACCAATCTGCGGTCTTCATGGTAGGCTACTATTTTCCTTTTTGTTTGTTTTTTAAATTTCTACTACTTTGCTACATGTACAGTTTCTAACACTGGCAATCAAAATCAAAATACAATGGCCTTCAACAGAACACTTTGTACACCATTCAGATTTTTTACAGGTAATTTTTCTGCACCTAAACTTCCAACATTTGAAGCAACGCGTAGGGTTTGGAACATAGTTAGAGACTTTTATTTTGTAGGGTATATGCTAGATATTCTCAGGGACAGTTGATTCCAGGGTAGAAAACTCATGTGATAGATCAAAAGTGCATAGTCCAAATAAACAAGACAAATTTGACACAGACTAAAAAGTTGAAACAAGATGAACAAAGGCTTGGAACCCAAGAACTCTTTTACAAAACAGAAGTGTTATTTGTTGTGCGTGAAGAGTACGCATCCCGTGTCTTCCGCACAACACCCATCGTAAACTCCTTACACTTTAGTCTGGGTTAACGTCATTCAGAGAAAAGGTCAAAGGAATTCGAAGATACCAAAGGGGCAGACAGAAATCGTTAAGTCGAGGACAGACAAGACCATGGCCAACA
>JAULBM010134410.1:0-18456 GCA_032357055.1 Geukensia granosissima | reverse complement strand
CAGTTTTACTGGTGGAGGAAGCCGGAGTAGCCGGAGAGAACCACTGACCTTGGGAAGGTAACTGACAAACCTTATCACGTGCGATGCGAGTTAACTGCCATGTATAGTACAAACCCAGATGCGCACTCATAGGTGATAGGATACAGGGATCTCTACAGGTACATGTAAGTTTAAATCAACTACCTAAACGACTTGGCCACCCAGGCCCCCTTATAACAATAGCTATGATGATAATTAATAAATATGATAAATTTAAATTCTTAAACTAAGAATGCATACTTTGCAGTGTAAATATCTAAATGTATAAAAAATTAATTTTATAATATTTTTTTCCTTCCATAAAAATATTCTTAACAATTACTTATGCATCAGGCCCTTTATTTATCAGACATTAATTAACCACCCAAAAAGGCAATACTGTCACCATTATCATATGTTTATTCCATGCTATAGCGTGAATTCGTAAAATAGAAGGGATTATATAATGTTTCTGTCTAACAATTTAATTAATTAAAAATCTTTTATTTTATTCTAGAATTTAGCTGGACTCAATATGGCGGAAATTTTTTTGTTTAAATATCAAGAAGCCCAGACGTAAAATCTGTTTTGGAAATACAATAGATTATTGTAAAATGCAGTGATTTAATTTTCTAATTTTTCTGTTAACATAGCATTAGAAATATGATATATCTCATCTTGAAATTCGCAAACACACATGCACAAACAAAGGTCCGAAAAATTTCACAGTAAAAGTGTATACATTCTTTCTCCTGTTTTTAGCGTGAATAAGAGGTTGGTTAAATTTTAGTAATATTTTTAAACGTTGGTTTAATTTCTGCGTGAGATTTCCCACGCAATCCAATTGATTGAGTAAAAACACTATTTCGAGCACGAAAGCACGAAATCATTCTAAATTTTTCTCTGTGAGTTACTTTAAACTTAAGAACCATTCTTGGCATGTTTCAGATTTTTCTTAACTAAAAACTAACTTTGCATTGATTTCTTTACGAATGACGTCACATTATTGTCAACAGAGTTTTAGTTCGTTCGTACTGGCATTGTGTTAATAACTTGTACGACAGGTGCCACTAGTGAAACAGGAGTTCCTTGCCCTGCCTAAGCATCTGAACTCACCCTGGTTTTTGTAGGGTTCGTGTTACTCCAGCTTAAGTTTTCAGTGTAGTGATGTGTGTTCTATGTTTGTCTTTCGTTTCTTTTTGTTGGCCATGGTTTTGTCCGTCTTCCGACTTAACGATTTCTTTGCCCCTTTGGTATCGTCGAATTCCTTTTATATTTTCTTTTCTAGCAGCCAGACAAAAATTATTAATATTTGAACTCCTTTTAAGAAATGTTTGCACGAATTTTTCTATTTTTCCTACGTGTCGATTTCTTGAATAACAAAGTATTCCTTGGCGATTCCATGGATACGCAGTGTACCCAAAGAATGGGGTTTCTAAAGGGGGACTTTGAAAAAAACAACGTTTTGGGGGTTTTATTCATAGACGGTTACGAAATATTTCTCCACTCCGTAACCGTCTGTAATCGGATGGAGAATCCATATTTCTATATTTGGAATTAAGAAGTAACATAGATTTAGGTGAATATGACACTTATATAATGGACACATTTCCAGATCTCGAGACAATACCTCCGTATCTGTCGTAACTTTAATTTTATTTTATTAATTTGCGGAAATTATCAGCAGATCAAAGACGTTTTTGTTTTTTACAACCTTTCTAACTTCAGCTTATGAAACCAACAGTATACCACGGGGCACACATAAGAACGAGAAATGCTACAAAGAAGGTTTAATGTGTTAATACCAAAGGGGCAGACAGATATCGTTAAGTCGGAAGACATACAAGACCATGACCAACAAAATAAAGCGAAAGACAAGCAGAGAACACACGACACTATACCGAAAACTAGAGCTGGAGTAACACAAATTCAAAACAAACCAGGAAGAGATCAGGTGTTTCTGTAGGGTAGCAAACTCCTTCTCCACTAGTGGCACCTGTCGTGTTACTAAGTAGTCAAAGCTTGTATATAGTCACAATCGATGTTAAAGACAGCCGGTATAAGAACGGATTTGTATGACAGTGTGAAGATATCCATATTCATTTGTGGAATGGATATTTCGTATCGGTCAACCAGATCATGATAGCGACCGAAAAACTTCCGGAGTGATGACTCTAATCTTTCCCTGAGGAACCAAAGGCTCAGTTGCTTTCTTGTCAGCTGCAACCTTCTATCATTAAAATCTAGATTGGAAGAGTATCGTATCAATTGAGAAATATACACTCTGAATATAGGTGCGGCTGGAATGTTGCTAGACATAAACGGAAAGTTTACAATCGGAAAATCAAAATCATCTCTCTTGTCGTATAGTTTTGTTTCAACCCACCCTTACTGTAAATTTCTAGGTGTCATCTAGGTACTAAGCAGAACTTTCTTTTTCTGTTGTATCTCTGATTTCATGTTCAAAGGGATAGATGTGATCAACATAGGCACCAAGTTTAGAGTTATCCAGTGAAAGGACATCACCTATATAGCGGAACGTGAAACCAAAAGATTGCGCCAACTCTTTCTCTCTTCTCTGTAGAAGGCTTAGTATGAAATCAGCTTTAGACGAATAAAGGAATAAATCGGTAAATGTCATCTTCAGAGTCATTTCTGTTAAAATCAGAGTGGTTAATAAGGATTTCCCTCCCTAGAACCAAATATTTCTACCTGCGTTTGCAATCTTTTTTTTAATTAAACAGAGGTGAATTAAGACTAAATTTTGAATGTGCAATAGTAGTATACAGGGTTGAAAAAATATAATGTTTGGATGCTATTGCAAGAGGAAAGGGAACTTAATTTGAGGCATTCTAACAGATCTTTGGAAATTTTTAGAATCCAAATTTGATTCTTGCCACTTTTAGAATTGCTTGTTTCACAGTAACTCTAGTGCACATTTTTTACTGCTGATAAAATAACTGTCAGTAACTTGGAAAGTGGTTTTGTGGAGCATTTACCTGCAATGTAACGTTGTTTGAAAGGACGCGTGTGAAGCTTTGGAATTCGGTAAAGTGGAAGAAGATCGAATCCTTCCTATTTAGTTGAAATTCCAAAGGAACACAAAGCTGACCGATGATTGTAAAGGATGTCTTCTTTGGTAAGTGTCGTTGGGTTATATGCTGGGTTACCAAGTGAGCTGTCAATACCTAATTCCTTTATCAAGCAGTCAATATAGTGTGATTTACAAACAAAGAAAATGTTGTTTAGGGCTATATAGGCGGGGACAGAGAGATGTTTGGTAACACTCGGATCTTTGAAGACCGATTTTGCGTATGCATTCATAGTTATTTTTAAATTGTGATTTCGTATTTGTATCAACACCCTCACAGCTTTCACCTATTCAGAAAGAATATCTAGTTCTTCCCCTTTGCGTTTCGTCCAATCGCTGGCAAAATCCTCGACCGAATCCATAAGAATCGTGATATTTAACGCTCAGTTTATGCATTGCTGCTCACGGTATTTTGGCCCTTTTTCAAACACATTTCTTAGAGAAATAATTTCGACAATGTTCAGGTCACCAGTAATGGACCTTTAAATGACAGGGCAATGGTTAATGAAATATTGTCCGTTTATGTATCGAGATGCAAGTATTTACCTCACTGTAAATGAACTCACATGCTGTTTTCCCAGTTTGCTGAATAAAATACTCTTCTGTCAGTAATTCCGTTCTGGCTTAAATCAGAAAAATATCAAGTTTGCTGATATATAATTTGATTAACCAACTGTTAAGGTATTCATTATATTGATTGTTTTTTGCCCTGGACAGTAAGATAAACATGCCTGTAACAAGAATCGTTGACTTACACAGGAATATTCTAAATAATTTTTACCTTTCGTTGATTATTCAAATCACACTTTTTCATTTTTAAACTTAATGACAAATTAAAAATTTCCAGCAAATAAAAAAGGCAATTTGATGTGAAATATATCAAAAAGTAAATTGTCAGTGGTATTATTGATGGATTGATTGAATATTGCTTAACGTCCAGCTGTAAATATTTCATGCATATTCAGCATGTTCAGGATGACAGCATCTTTATGGATGATGATGATGATCATAAACCCTATTTGGACTTGACCTACACGCTGAGCTGGGTTTTTAACATGCTAGCTTATTAAAGCAGCAGTAAGACATGCCACTTTACCAAAAAGCATTATCCTGACTCTGGGCAGAACATTCACCCTGAAACACTACATGTTTAGCAGAGAAGCAGCAAATACCAATTTTATTGTCTTTGGTTCGACATGTGCAGTGTTTGGATCCATGTCCTTCTGCACTCGAGAGTAGCACACTGACCATTACACCACAGAGGTGGTCCAAAGCCCAGCATAATTATAGACATAATGGTTCACAATACCATATAGTCCTTGCTGTAGAGTTTTAATATACAGTAACAGTTTCATTATCTGAATGCAGATCAATGGCTGCTTAGAACAACAAAGTATGACAAATCAGATGGTAAATAAATTCAGTGCTTAATGTTACATACATGTACAATAATCAGCTAATAATTCTTCCATTTACCCGTACTTAATCCTTTTTTATGAAAAATTCTGGATCTTATGGATAAATAGTTGAGGGTCATCGGAGTCAGTAATCATCAAATTATTTTGCTGCATATCTGTTCATAAAATAATTGTTCATGTTAACTGTATAGCTAGATAGACATCAAAACATTCATGTTACAACCCACCATAAAAATTAAACAGGCTAAAAGAACTTGCATGCTTTCCTAATGATCAATGACACTTATGGCCATGACAAATCATACAATTTCAGTTTTTCAGGAGCAAATAACACTAAAACTATTCATTAACAATGGCATATCTGAAATAAATCCTCCTTTTTCCATACATTTTTTTCGTACTGTAGAAAACCGTACTATCGACCCTCCCCTTCCATGCCCACTTTTTATTTTTACTGTAGAATTGATTTTTAAATCATGTGTAAAATAATTACGTAAATAAGCCCACAGTTTTAGAAATCCTACCACCCAATCTATATTATTTTTTTCCAGTATCCTCTGGTACAATTGATTCCATCATGTACTCTGTCTGCGTTTTCATTCACCAGTGATCGGGCGGTCTCCGATAAAACATTTCCACAAATTACACTCTTGACTCCCCTGCATTACATATTTTTTCATGCTGTTCAGCTGAAACTGCTTATATTGTTCCTTACAATTTTAGTAGACAGAGCACACAAATTTCTAACACGCCGACTGCCTTCGTTCAAAATTCAAAATTGAAATGCTCCGGAAGAAGGTCGATATAATTTTGGACAAGAATGACGGTCGAAACTCCATACGAATCCGGGTAAATCATTTTTGTCATCCTTTATTTCTTTTTATCAAAAATGTCATTTCAGAAACAGTATTAACATGATTTATATAATAATGAACATTTTTTGTCATAAATAGTCTATTTGTGAGTTACTTGAAACAAAGTTAATAAGGGGTCTTATAAATCTCACAAGTGATATTTTTTAGATTTATTATATAGTGTAATTTCTATAAATTATATAAAAGCCATATTTTGATATATTAATTATAATGTCAAGTGCTGGGCTTTTGATAAGGATTTAGTGGGAAATCGTTTGAAAGGAATTGAGACGGGGGTTCTGAAAGGAATTTGAAATTAAAAAATCAGGATGTCCATGCAAACATAAAACAACATCTTCATAATGACAGGAAAAATAACACACTCTGTGCCTTTCGACCCCAGAACATGAACTCATAGAATTTTAATTTTTTTAGTGCTAGTAGAAGATTTTTAATGAGAAAAACTTTGCAGGAATTTCAGTTTTGTGGGAAAACTTTGTCAATTCAAGATGTTTTAACTGATTTTTAAAAATTTCTACCTTTTTATAATTTTTTATCACATTTGAATTTTCAAGGTAAACTTTACAGCTTCTTAGATGTTAAGTTTAAAGGTAGTTTACTCACTACCCTGTAAACTCAGAGTTAGTTGTGAGTTAGTTGTTAAGAATTTTTTTTTTGTTTGGGTTAATCATCGTTACCATTTTCTTCTACCCGTTGTGATTTTTTTTTTATTTCGCTTTTATTGGTATTTTAAATTGCAATACAAACGGCTGCTTGGTTATCAGATCTTTGTAAAATTTCATTTGAAAATTGAAAAAATAATTGATTTCTAACTGTAGGTTTATGAACTTTGTTATCCGAAATTCCACCAGTGTTCATTATTCAATTTGTAATTCCGGCAAGTTAATATAATAACTGATAACTTGATGCTTCGTAAAAATGTAATTTGTATGTCAACTGATTTTAAACCAATAAAATCACAGACAAGTACGATACACCACAAGCAAAAGGTAAACTTTGAACGATGGACTTAAACGCTGAACGTTAAACGGTGAACGCTGCACGATAAACGATGAACGATGTAGAATGAGTGGTACACAATGCACGTTACAAGACCCACGTGACTCGATAAACGTTGTACCATACACGTTAAACGATGCACGATGAACGATGTACCATAAACGATGTACAATGTAATTTACAGCAAAACAATGAACTTGGTACAAAAAACGCAGTTTGTACGCATGATGAACGCACGTTGCACGCACGTTGCACGCACGCAAATTGCACAATATTATAACGCTAAATCGTTAACTTATACGTTCTAGGTACTGTACCCTTTTTGGATTGTTGATTTTCCAAATAGTCAGATACTAGTTTTGTTTCCTTTCGTCAGTTGCAGTTGAAAAGTTTCTTTTATTTGATTAAAAAATGATTAATAGAAAAGTAATAAGACAAATATTATACAAAAAAATATTTAGAAAAATAAAAAAAGATTCATTGAGTAAATAATAGGAATTCAAAGAAACTTTGAAAATTTTCCATCAGATTTAATTTAACCTTGTCTGGTACCTTTTAAATACTTTCAAATGAATATTGAAGTAATTATTATAATTTTTATTTAACACTTCAGACATACATTTGTACGTGATTCTCTTATTAATATTGTAAGTCAAATCTTTGAATCCAATAATCACCTATTTTTTCCTTGAAACAATGATACTTGAGTCAAACGTCTTGCATCTTGCTTATTTAGCAAAAAACAAAATACCAAAAGAAATTAAATTCATTAATCAACTCAAAGTAATGCTTAATAGGAATTTGATATTTAAACGATGACATGAATTGGATGGAATATGCCCAACTGTATTAACTGAACATGTTCACCTGTATTTTAATGATACTGGGTCGATGCCTATGCTAGTTGGAGAGTGGTCCCCATCTGCATTCACCAGCCCAATTATCATGCTTATCTGGTTTATCTTATATTTTACCAAGTAATATTTTAAAGAAATTTCCAGGAATAATTTAAATTCTAAACCCCTTAAAAAACGATGAAGGCGCTTTTCCTTCCACAGGTAGATTTCCATGCCGCTAGATTTGGCGGTAATTTCGGTGTTTTTATATGATTATTTCATGTCACAATCTTTCAGATCCCGGCTTTACTATGTTTGGTTCTAGTGTTTCTCATGACAGGTCGTCAACTTTTCTCTTTATTCGCATTAATAAACATTCAAGTGCAAAGGTTAACTTCATTATCGTGAGAACTGATGAGTATAAAACGGATTTAAAAAACGTGTAATTGGACTGTTATTTGATTTAGCCTCCTATTTTCATATTCATAATTTTGACATCTAAAACGTAGAGGCAAAGAACGCAAAATATGTTCAGAAGAATATCTAGTATTATGCTCGTCTAAATGGGTATATTATCTGCCGTTTTCAGTCCTGAAAACATCTAATAATTCTGTACTTTTCTCAGAACCCATTTTTTTATCAACATTTGTCATTTTCGTTTCTTTAATACAGAGGACCACAGGACCTCTATTTTGAATTTTTAAGTGATACGTATGATATCATAAGATATAAATTTGCCACAAAAAGTAATCACTCCTGGATGTAGCTCAACCTATGAAATTGACATAAATTTTGACTCACATACTGAACAATGGCTTGACATTCCACAATATTAATGTACGTTTAATCAACTGAGTCTATCACTTTTTAATAATTTTTAAAAAATCATTTGAGGTTATCTTCATAATTCTTATAAAATGCAATATGAAAAAAAATCCGGTAACTTTTGTATATTTCGGATTTTTCAATTACGCCCTTAGTTTTCCTCCTCTTTTTTGGAATTTGAAAATTTTGTCGTTTTGCATTATAACTATTTTTGCTCCAACAATTTGTGCATTTTAGAAAATGAAAAATATTTTGATAGAATTTATGTTTATCGACATATATTTAAACGCAAAAATCGGCTCTGCGGTACCAGAAATGCAAAATTTTAGACATTGTCGGAACTTAAATATTTCACATAAATCAACAATTTTCCCATGAGCACAGGACAAACAACAATGCTCGTAATAGTTTGAATATCGATGGTTGCCGGTAAGATTGTTAAATTTCTTTTGGTATATAGTATCAGCGTATCAAAACTAGTAATGGACCTGTTACCGGTAGTACAAATATAAGTTGACCTCTTCTCGGATGGACTTTTACCCTGATTTGAGATTAAGGATTCTACAACGGGTGTTGCGCGCACCAGGAAGGATTACCCTTCATGGGCACCTGATTCCAAGCACTTTTGATCTCTCGCATGAGTATTCTATTAAAATCCCCTTTTAGATTTTGTTATTGCTTAAAGAATGAACAACCAATATATGTATGTGAAACGTACATCATCAAGATAAATAACTAGAATTTCTAAAAACAGTGGGCGCTATATAATTTTGGATATAAAAGATGCATTCAAAGAGATCACGAAATGGTTGCTATTGAGTGGAAATTATTGAATAAACAGTTATTTTCACATCAAATCCTTAATTGCACCATGACAATTTCTAATTTGTCCATTTCAGAAATGATAATAGTTATCTCCCCACTGTCAAGAATACAAATCCATTCCTATATCGGTTGTGACTAACATCGACTGCGACTAAATATCGGCTTTGAACACTGAATATCACGATGGTTGCCACTAGTGGAGCAGAGTTAGTTACACTTCCAAAGCACCTGAAGTCACTCTGGTTTTTTGTTGGGTTCATGTTAGTGTATATATGTTCCATGTTTTTATTTCGTCATATTTTGTAAGCCATGGTTTTATCTGTATTTCGACTTTCTGTCTGTCCCTTTGATATCCTCGAATTCCTTTCTAGTAATAATAAAATATTTGATTAATACAGCGTCCTCTACCGGCGGGTAGCTTTTAATTACAATTGTGCAGTTATAGTTTTCTACATTTTCTATTGTTGAAATTCTTTCATTTCAAATCCAGTAACGTACAACAGAAAATTGGTTGACTCAACTATTGTAAACAAAAATTTAAATACAACACTGTACAAGGAAATCAACAAAAAATAATTTTCTGAACAGTTATACTCATTTTGATTTTTATGAGATGGAAGGAGTTTGCAACTGTGTCGATAACTGGTTCCAGTGAGAAGAAAAAATGTTGATTCATCTATCTAAATAATATGTTTTAAGGACCATCCATTTAAGAGTATTTTACCTGTTGTATTAAGAAAAAAATCAGCGGATTGGAATAAATCTATAAAAATACTTACAAGAAAGATGTTGTCAATGGCATATAGAAATGACATATCGGTCCTGTCAGATCACATTATGTTTTTTCTTTTTGGCGTTACCTAAGAAATGTGTATATTGGACATTTTAGAATTCCATCAGGGACCGGTTCTGAACTGGAACTAGTTTGAACTGCGTGTTAATTGTGTTATTTAGCTCCCATGAAAAAATAATTGGGTGATGCGAATATAACCTAACGTATTAAATGATCGTGTCCCGTGTTCTGTCTTGATCTTACCAAGCGGCCACCATTATGTCGAGTGGGGCACAGACTTGTGAATACATTTTTATTTATCTTGCCAGACCTTGATAATCTTCAGTTACCGCTTTTCTCCGACGTATTAAATAGTCGGAGACTTGCAAAAAATCAGACAAAAGGGTAAAAATCCATTGCAAACGGTAATCTTTTGATGAATAACGCGCATCATGACACAGACAATACCTTGTAATACTTGAAAATATACTTACAAGTATTCCAATTCGTTTTCTCCCGGGAAGAAGTTGATTGGAATTTCTGATATCTGATTTGAAGCCAAGTTGCTGAATAAATAGCTAGCTATGCAAAAGTTTTTTAGTGGTATAACACTAACATGAGGATACGAGCAAGGGTTCGAATATGTCTTCGGCTGACTATTGACGTATTTCGTTGACTTTAGTTGTGTGTTCTTATCAACACATGAACATAATGATACACAAAACATAAATATAATTATAAAATTCAAATACCCAAATGAATGTATAAGATTTTCGTGATTATTTTGTCGTTCTTTCAAAAATTAACCCATTCATATCTTTCTGCATAAAAGCGTGTATTATGCTACAAAAACGACTATTTAAGAACAAGATCATATTTGGTGTAACCCACTCTTTGATAGTATAATTGAAGACGTTGTTTAAATCAACAAAAATATTGCAAGAGTGTTAAAAACTTTAATTGTAAATGATACTGCTTATAAATATATTTGTTTAGAATCATTTTATCGTTAATTTCTTTCGTCGTTATATTCCCATAATTGTAATTATCAAGATATATTATGCAAACTAGAACAAACTTAATATTATGCATTACTTACAGAGATGTCAATTTGTGGCATTCTTTAATGTGTCGTTTGATATATTTGAAAATATGTTTTTTAGCAATGAACTGCATCGGATGAACACAGAAAATTAGAGTTGTGACATATTTTGTCAGCAAAATTAATGTTTAAATGTTTTAGCACATAGTGATAGAACATTTGTGTCTTGATACGGAGTTGTTTAATATGTCAGACATACACCTATTTACGTCATTTAGACGTGTTTAACAGCAACAAAAATGAGGTTGTTTTGATTTAAATATAAAGCGTTTTGATTTAAATATAGAGCAGGTAAAGATTCCAATTATAAATATATATACAAAATCTCCAGAATTCTATTAGAGAGGTCTTTTTGCACTACATAATACAGAAAAGAGTTGGATGGATTACTTTTTCGTTGTCACTTAAGGGGTACCCAACACCATCATGAAAATAAATTCCACTCGTTTAATGTTCTTTATATTTTGTTTAGACATTTACTTTGATGAAAGAATTTTTAGGAAAACATGAAAATTTCATGTTATTTGAACCACACAGTTCTCTGGAATTACCTCAATATAGTAATTTCATTATCAAAAAGGTTGATCACTGACATGCATTAATTTTAATATGAAATGATACTGGATTAAAACGTTTAGATGATTTAACAGGGTTATTTCCCTTAGGTGTTGGGTACCACCTTAAAAGCTGAACCATAAGACTTAAAAAGAAATCGTTATTCTTAACTGAAGGTATATTTCTACAGCTTCACGGGTATTAATCATTTATTTGCTAACCCATGGATATCAACATTTTTCAAATAATGAGCAGTGGTCGTCAATGGTGATCTGATGATTATGATAGGTTACAATTTTATATAATCAAACTTTTCTTACTTACAGTGTCTGCAATTCTTGCAATTTACACATTGATTCATTTTATAAATGTTAACCGATTTGATTGTATATCCCTGAAAATAAGAAAAAAAAAACAGAAGCAATAAAAATTTTTAAAAAATTCTGAGAATTATGAAAATTAAAAAGAATTTAAAAAATTTAAAAAAAAATGAATATATACCTGTCTTTAAATCAAATACATGAGCTATTTAAGTAAGAGGTTTAGATAATTTCTTAGTCTTTTAGGAGTTCATTTCTATGTAAGCAATTGATTTTGCATCTCTGATGTAAATAATGTATTTTGTTCATAAATTTGTTGAACTGGAACTGTTTAAATACTAATGTACTGATTTAAAGGCAAAGCCTCAAAACGTATTGCACCGAGTAGTTGTCCATACCACTGGATTTTACCTCCAATTTCGTTATGTTAAACCGTTTACTTTTTACACAATAAGGATTTCCTTCCACACCTTCTGATCAGGATTAAAAATTCCCCACGGCAAAGCTTTTACTGTTTGTAATTGTAAAAAAGAATCAGAGTTAAATCGCTTTGGTTGAAACTAGTGGTTTAGCAACCTTTACATTTGTCAATTTTGCTTTAACTTTCACATTTCTGATCTTAAAAGAAACGCTCGAACTCCGATTAACAATAGTTGAGCAGGGGGAAGAACAGGCATTAGGTATCTCCGTTCTGGAGGATCTAGTTCTCTTAAAGGAACATCACTAGTTGTGAGGGATGTATAAATTCACAATCCGTCCTAAAAGAAACGTTAAAGAATCTCCGTATTTAGGAAGTGCTACGTTTAAAGCACTTGTTTTTTAATTTCTGAATTTGATGTTGCACATATGTCATGAATAGTAGATGACAACGTTCCACGTCAATTTGGGGATTTTTCAGGATTTTCAAAGTAGCTTTTGCATGTTGCATATGCGAAAATAGTTAATTATTGCCGTATGTTTTTTAACGGAACAATTCATACCCTGTTCGTTTCAGCTCTTTGAAAGCCAATTTTAATGAGTGCAATCTTCCTCCAAAAAACGTGTAATCTTTAAAATGATATTTCCCATATAATGATGTCATTAGAAACACTTATCCCCTGCCTTAATTTGCGTAAGATTTGTTTTGTTTTGTTCTTTGTTTATTTGGGTTATATCCCCGTTCAAATGATATTCATACAGAGGGCGATAGTAAAATGCAGACCGTAGGTATATATTGACTGGAACATGTAGGTGAAATATAAGAGACTGTTATTGAAACTTAAAATGGACTTCATGAAAGAACTAATAAACCACTAAGGAATACACCATCGAACATTCACGTTCGAATCCTTTTAGACAGATAATGAACAAATAACGAATTTAGCGATAGGAAAAATTGATCAATTGGTATAAAATTTTCTTAATCATTAATCAATTTTTTACATTACATTTGCCTAGGGGAAAGAAGGGAATGAAAGTTCGGTCACATTCCTGAAGGCGGTGCCTTTTAGCATAGAATATAAACAAAATATAAAATGTCACAGATACCATCATATTACTCAGACCCATTATTGATAACCTTCTGTACATTTTATTCCAACATCAAACCCCTATATCTGAATGGAATTCTTACATCTAAAGATAAATGTCTTTTTAAGACATTAAGCATAACAAAATTCACTTTGGTACACATGTTTTCATTTATTATCAGGTGTCAAAGAAAAAATCACAAACAAATAAGTAGGATGTATTAAAATTTCTATCAAACTCTTAAAAAAGTAAGTTCATACCATAGCTTATGCATACCACTAAATGATACCATGGTATGGCATTTTGTACCATACCATCATACCATACCATGGTACCAAACTTTTATACCATGGTACAGTAGTTTTTATACCATACCATCATACCATACCACATATCATACCATCATACCATACTGTATTTTACAGTATGCCGGCTGGCATCTGTTTAACTTTACATTTATTGTTTAACCATTAGAAAGTGAATCTATAGATCTTACAATGATAACATGCACAGATGTTTTGGTTTTCAGAACAAAGTTATTCGTATTGTCGAAATTCTTTTTAGTGATGACAATGATGATTATAAACTGATAAAAAGGAAATCAGCATGATCGGAGTGAGATGGGCTCTCAGGTTATTATTTAATGGACTCAAAGAATAGTTTTGTGTGCTCAACATTCAAATGTATTAGAACAAGATTGTCAATAAATTTTTAAAAATACTTATCCCAACAAGAAAAATGAGTCAACAATCCACAAAACAGAGAAATCACAAATTAATAATTTTCCGAAGGCATAAACCATTCATTTATCTGGCAAACTGTAAAACAAACCTACACAGTTAACTATTAAGAGCACTAAGTTAATGAAGGAAAGAAGTTATGGAAACGTACATGACTTGAAAAGCATGGTCAAAATGTGCTGGCTGTCACTGGCGAGATAACTAAAAGGTAGCCGTCAATATTGCCTGAATGTGACATAAGAAACTCTAGAGAAGGAGTGAGTCAACTGAAACTAACGAGCGTTCAAGGGTTCAACGATTGCTGGCTAGTGGTCAAAAGCTTTCAATCGTTTGACAGCTGAACTTTCGACGGTAGCTGGCGAGTGTTCAAAATGGCTTTCAATTTGCTAGCAATTCGCCAGCAAATTGAAAGCTTTTGTAAAACTTTCGCCAGGCCGTTACTGTAGTAGGATATATTAAAATTTCTATCAAACTATGAAAAAAGTAATTTCATACCATACCATTATGCATACCACTATATGACACCATGTTATGCCATTTTGTACCATACCATCATACCATACCATGTTACGAAACTATCATAAAATGGTATAGTAGTTTTTTAAAACCATACCATCATACCATACTGTATTTTACGGTATGCCATGAATCCGGATTCATTGTAGAATTTTGCGAAACGTTCAAATAAATATACGTGTTGTAGTAGTAGAAAGATATACATCCAAATCATGTCAAAATTTTAGCTAATGGTATTATGTTAAAACTGTTAAAGCCGGTTATTTTTTGACGGATAACTAATCTGTATTACTTCCGCCAAACAATGAAGAATGTTATTTGCCGCTTAATCTTAAAATATTCAATAACAAGTTCTCTTTGTTTTGCTTGATCCTGGAAATATAATAAGTTGGTCTTCCTTATTCGTCTCATGTCTTAAAATTCAAATTTATTTATCTTTTTCATATATACGTCTACGCTTCATACACATTTAATGATGAGTTGAACTAATTCCTTATAAATTTGTCCTTTTCTTAGTCTCAGTGCATAAGATAACTATGATACAACACTTCTTTTTCTTTTTTTTTTGAGAAAAATGTCAATTCTTTTCCGCTGCTAATGTCAAATTTTGAAATTAAGATCCAGTCGAATTATACAAATTTATAGATAAATAAAAGAAATTCGAAGATACCAAATAGGGCAGACAGAAATCGTTAAGCCGTAAGACAGACAAGACCATGGCCAACAAAATGAAACGAAAGACAAACATAGAAAACACAACACTTCACTGAAAACTATAGCTGGAGTAACATGAATCCTACAAATACTTATGAAATGCAATGATGCAAAACATATTACATGCAATTAGTTTAGAAAAATGTAATACATTGCAATACATAACAATAACACATTTGCATTACCCCATGCCTAATGTGTGCTTCTGCTCATGCTCATCATTGTAAAAAATGTAATGTTATATCTATTTATTTCAATTCGAAAAAATCGTTGATGTTAAAGTTTTCCTATTAAAATGCAAACTGCTTTGACCTCGTCTTAGAAGAAAAACAACTTCAACTGATGTTTAATTTTCTTTTCTTTTTAACGTATTCTAAAGTGTTTTTAATTGCATTTATGTCTACCGAAAGACATCTACAGAATTTGTATCTTCCGAGAACAGTGATCAATAACCATAAGTGGTTCTATTGAATTTTATTAAAATTAACTTTTTTGCAAAAATGGTGTTACATATCAAAGTTATTTCCTATTAAATATTGAGCGGGGTGGTGTCCGTAGGGCCTTCTCTTCATATGTTTGTTTTAAAAAGGAATTTTAATATCTTATTAACGGATATAATTAAATGTTGTCCGATTCTTTTGTAGGGTGCATTTTAAAAGACAGATACAAGCATCCTATTTAGAAAAGTATCCCATTTTACAGCTAAGTCGGATCCAAAATGTCAGACACTTTATTAAAATGTATTCAATAAAAAGAGCACTATGTAACTGTTTCAATATAACGTCTTTTACGCTTGGCTACACTAGCCTTAAAGGTGATAAATGTAATCATCCATTTGGCTGGCACATCACGATGATTTCGCAATTTCCAAAATATAAAATCGTTTTAGTTAAATACTAGCCCTTTAAATTCATCAACATGTGCAAAACCTGAAAAGTCTGACCGATTTATTGATTTTCGTAAATTAAACCCCCCTCTAAAAATGAAAACTTCAACTTGGTAATCCATTGCTTTGACTGTTGTCGCTAGCCTTTAGTAGAAGGCTAATTTTGATGGGTTTACTAACTAAAAGGGGATAGTTAAAGGGTCAACCAAAATGTTACAGGTTGATAGACAAGAAAAACAAAAGAATAATGCCTAAGATAACGAGATAAAACCGCATATAAAACCAGGACGTATTTATTGATTTTGAAACCAAAAATGTCAATTTGGACCAAACAAAAAAGGGTGTACAAGCAACAACAGGAACAAAAGTAAATAACACCGCTGTAGTTTGAGGCGTATCACAACAGCTTCCTCGATTTCGACGATTAGCTTCTTTTCATACACACTAGAGTGGTGTAGGTTGGAAAGTCGGAGTATACATCTTTGATTAATAACCTTTTCGTACATTGTACTCTCGTTTATATAAAACAAAGGTTATGGTTTTTCAATTGGATTTTCCTAAACAAATAACCAACTCAAATGTAGCGTTGATGAATCCATTAGCGTAAGGTGCTGGCAATTCTCAAACCGATATAAAGCTGTTTTAAATATAAGTAATCGCATCTTGTTAATGTATTCTCGTGTGAACAAATGGATCTCTAGCAACTTTTAATTGTAAAAATAATCAATGAAATTCTTCTGTATACAACATCGGGTGTCGTTGTCATTTAAAAGAGAGATATATCTTCCAAATTGTTCGATTAAGTGCTTTATGGATGTATTTATGCCTTCATTAAAAAAAATTGCTTCTTTACAAATTAAAATATAGTTTAATTGAATGGTTTTATTCCTGATTGTTAAATGTCAGAAAAAAAACCTTGTAAATACGAAAAGGCTTCGTAACGTATTGCACTAAATATGTGCCCCTTCCGTCGGATTTGGCTTCCTATTTCAATTTGTTTTGATTTGATTACTTTTACTTTGTTTAAACTTCGAACTTTGTATGTTTGGTTCTCCTGTTACCGATGAGAGGTTGTTTAATGTAATGTAGCATACATGTATAAAAATTCACCATATTCATTTAACATTGGTAAACCTATATTTTGAACTCGTGCTTTTAGTTTGCAAATGTAGTTAACAAATGTTTTATTAATAACAACTTGACCAAATATTCCCTGACTATCTTGGAATTGTTAAAACAAATTTGACTGGTTTTCATTCGACACAATGAGGTATATTGCTATATTGTATGTAAAGAGTTTTAAACTCCTGTGATGTATCGTGGACGACTGTTATTCCTTGAATTATATAACGGTGTTTTTTTCAGAACTTGATAGTCAAAATGATTTACCCTTGTAAAATCGCTATATATTATGACTTGTACGCGCATTGACTTTACAATGTGTTTTAAGAACAAAATTACACCGCTGCGATGTTATTTGCGGATAGCGTGTATCGTCAATTAATTAATATAAAAATGAAAAGATATGGGATAAATGTCAGAGACTGCCCTCCAACCACGAGAAAATCAGTGGAATTTACATATCTTTCTTTTTTTTCAAAAATAAAAAAAATATTAAAATCAAAATAATTCACGGCAGGCCATACTTGTTTTGATTTTACCTTGGGCGCTCTTTCTTTACATAAATTTACCCCTCAGTGTTGCAAAAAACTTTTTTGAGTAGAATCTTTAAGAAAAACGTAAAAAATATTAAAGTATAATTCATGAAGTAAATCCGCATGTGGTGATCTTACTGGTGTGGTGTGTACGAAGTTTAGATTAAATTTGTTCGGTAAAGGTAGTGCCAAAAAGTGTCTCAACAGAACAGAACAAATAACAAAACTTGAAATGACTGCGGAAGTTGAAAACACCTTGGATAAGGTCTTCTTAGGAAGACATGTGTCGCCTGCCGCCACTTTGCCACGTGAGGTTATAACGGAAAGATGAATCACTTTTGCCCACATATGTCTAAGTGCGAAAAAACGGACGTTAAAATTATTGATTTGAAAAGAAAAAAAAAATATTGCAATACTAAAATTGATACTGAAAATTATGTTGAAGATTGGTTGAAATCTGTCTGTTGAGTGGTAAAGGAGAAGTAGCGGATAAGAAATGTTTAATCCAATTTTCCAGCATACTCACATATATCTCGGTACAAAATCGCCGTCAAAATTAAATTATTGATTAAGAAAGAAAATAAAATAGGGATTACAACACTTGACTTAATACTAAAGATTATATGTAAGTTTTATTAAATTCTGTTGAGTAGATAAAGCAATCTCCGAAACAGAGTCTCCTAGCTTCTAGTAAAACCTCCAGTAGTCGACTCTGCCATTCGTGATTACGCCATTTTGTGAGCTTCCTCTCATGGCGGTCATACCTGCTTGTGACGCAATAATTTCTTGACGTCAAAACT
>JAULBM010134189.1:0-18456 GCA_032357055.1 Geukensia granosissima | reverse complement strand
ACATGTTACTTTTACTTGTATGATGCAATATCTACCACTGCATATATATTTTTTTTCATGCAGGCCTTTTTTAGGAAATATGGTGCTGCATGCCCATTTGATCCAGAACTGTATAACGAGACCTATGTGTGAAGAGAGTTACACAGGGTTTAAGGATTTGCAACCAGATAATAGCATACGAAATCAATATGGGTTTTATTATGAATTGTTTGGGACCCCAACACCTTAGTAGCTTTTTAACATTATAAGGGCTACTTTTCTAGTAAACAAATTTTATTTTGTTGTCTTTGTATTAAAACAAAACAGGGATTAATAGGAATTGTATGAAATCATGTCATTATCTTGGATATTGCAGAAATTATTTTCTTATATCAAGATTTAAAGAGTTTGCACTAAATGATTTTAAATTTATAAACAGATATAGATGTTTCTCAGTACATTCACCCTGTCTTTGTAAAAGACAAATGAACTGATGTTGGCAATTGTTCAAAGTTAAAATTTGTAAACACTATAAACATGTTGGTTTTTTTTCTTCCTTCAGGAATTCAAACTGATAAATAGTGATTTGACTCCAAAGGCCATTATAGAAGTATTGACCTCTGATGACCCTAATGTTAGTGATGAGGAAGGATGCTGTAATTTAGAACTTGAGGTTACTATCAGTCATACTACAGTTATTAACATAAAAAGACGGTTTTGAAGATTGCAAATACAGTGAAATGGAATATTGAAAATTAATGTACATTTCATGAACTGAGTCTCTCTTTTTTTACTGATTTTTGCAAAATCCTTTGAGGGAATCTTCATTATTATTATAAGATATAATGTACAGAAACTTCCGTTAACTTTTGTATAATTCAGATTTTTTATACAAGCTCCTAGTTTTTCTCCACTCATGAGGAAAGTTTGAAAATTTTGTTGTTTTCCATAATATCTGTTTTTGCTCAAAGGATTAATGAATTTTAGGAAATGAAAGTTATTTTGATCGATTTTATATCTATTGGTATATATTTATAGGCAATGACAGTTAAAATAAGCTAGGCTGTACCAGAAATGCAAAATTAAGACATTGTCAGAACTTTAATTTTTCACAAAAATCAACAATTTTAACATTAGCACAGAAAAATTGACAATACCTGTAATATTTTTAACATCCATTTTGGTTCCCAGTAAGATGGTTAAATCTCTTTCTTAATTCCCTTAACAGATTTTGTTATTGCTTCAAGAATGAACAGCCAAAACATGACAGACTCAGCTCATGAAAGATACATTAAAAGAAATGCAGTGTACATCTAGGATTATATGGCAATGTACATTTTGACTCCATTGGACAATTGCTTTTAGCTCACACCCTTAAGGCCAAGGTTTTTTCATCATTTTACCCTTATTGACCCCATCGACTGTACATAAACTTTTACATTTTCATTTTCTTCTTTCAACCACAAAGCCAGATGAACTTGACAGGAAGCATGTATTGAGGGTCCTTTACAAAATTTGCTCATTTTGTCCTAATTGGACAAAAATTAATACTATGGATTATTCTTGTTTCTGATTGGCTGAAACATTAAAAAATACTCTTCTCAGAAATCAATTGGCCAAAAAGAATCATATTTGATATGCATGTAAGGTCCTGTATAAAGTTTCCTAATTTTTTTCTTGATCATTCTAAAACATGTCAGCAATGGACATTTCTTGTTTCTGGTTGGCTGAAACATTAAACATTTTTCTCCCAAAAACAACTTTACCAAATGGAACAATGTTTGACAGGAAGCATCTATGCAAAGTCCTTTATTAAATTTTCTCATTTCATCCTGATTGGACAAAAACAAGACTTTCATTGCAGTTCTTGTTTCTGACTGGCTGATGCATAAATATCATCTCATCACAACTGCATGGTCAAAATGGAACAATATTTGCATATGAAGCATTAATGCAAAGTTCTTTATAAAGTTTCCTTTTTTCTTCTTGGTCAGACTAAAAACAAGGCTCCCATAGATTAGTATTGTTTCTGATTGATTGATATATAAAAATATCCCTGAAACTGCATGGCCAAATGAAATAACATTTGACATGAAATACCTATAAGATCCTTTATAATGACTTACAACCAATGTGACCACTATTGGCTATTTGATGTTTGTTTTTGATTGTCCAAATGTCAGGTAAGCAATAACTCCACATTCTGAGTCTAAAGTGCTATTATGACATTATTTTAATATGAAAATGTTTATTTAAAACAATAGCAGTTGTTTTGACCAAGTGTTTCATGTTTTGATTTCCCCTAAACATTTCACTTTTTTTCCAAAAGAAAAAAAATCTGGAAGCTTATTCATTATGAGATTTTGTTACCATATACTGTACATTGTGTAATTCATAGTAACAGAATCAGCTGATATTTCCAAATTTGACATTGTAAATTCTTTTTCACAAACAAGAAGTGGAATTTTTTACCAAAATATTTAAATATGTTTTGTCATGATATAGATTAAAATCCAACAAGTCAATTACATCTTAAAACATGAATATAAATGCACAATCGCACAAAATATACTAATGCAGTCTTAAGTTTAAAGCCTACAAAAGTAACTGCATAGAATTCACAGGTTTTATTTTTATAAGTATTTTAAAATTTTTTACAGATGACCTTTTTAGAATTTTTTGAGGCATTGATAGGCTGTGCTGAAGTATTTAGTACTGAAGCAGTAGTAAAGGACCCAACCACACCCAGACCTAGTACTGTTATAACACCAGACCAAAGTATGTACTCAATCCCTGCCTCACCCTCTAGGATGACAAGTCAGGTTGGATTGGATGGGGGAGAGTCTCAAGCCCCTGGCACACCACACCAGGGGACAGGATCTCCAGAATCAGCTTCACCGACTAGGGCAGTGTCATCTGTGGATGGAACAACTAAACAAGGAGACCCTAAACCTGGAGAGGTATTAACTATTATATGATGGCTGGGTCATTCATAGTTTTACAACTTTGAAATAAAGAAAAATAATTTATTTAATCAACTTACTTTTATGCTCCCAAAATTATATCAATGTTGATGTAGATACCATGTGTATCTGGAAACATTACAAATGTCAAATTTATCCATATTTCATCTTCTTAACAAGTTAAGGTTTATTTTAAACAAGTTAAGGTGTATTAAATAATTTTCTGTAGGACTAATAATACAATAACACTTCTCTGACAGAAAAATTATCCCATTGGAAGTTTTAGCTCTTCTTATGGCATATTGTTGTCATCTGTCTGTTTTGTTATTGTTACACTATAGCTTAAACCTGCTTAAAAATTTTAAAATCTTGACATTTGAGTTGGAAATTATGGTCACTTCACTTTTTTAGCATGATACTCTTTCAATTAAATAACACTTTTATTGTATTTTTTAAAATTTTATAATTCAGTTCTCATAAAAATTATTTTATCCCACAAATTTAGCTACAAGGGCTCTGTTTTATTTTATTTATTTTTTTAATAACAAGTTATTACACAAACATTTACCTTGTAAACACCTCACCTAATTCACCCCAAGTTGTTGAAAAGTATCTAATCACTCTGCCTATTAAAAAAATCATCAAGTACTACTTAGTGAAACATAAATGCATATTAGGTGCCATGAGTGGAACTGTTTATGAAGAAAGTGTGTTTTATTTGTTTTAGGTACAGCAGTCTTTGTCCAATGTTACAGGAGCTTCAGAAAATGGTGGTGGTGGTGGTACCAGTAGACAATCTGTTAAAGGTAAACTTTGGTTCCCTGTTATGTGTGTCACAACTTTTTGAAAGTAATTTTCTGGAAATATTTTTTTCTGCTTGTTGAATGAGTAAAAACTTTTGTACCATAATTTTTAACTTTGTGAGTCATAACTATTTTGGTTCATCACTTGCATTAAATGTGTCCTTTGTCATTTAAAGTCTTATTCTCCCCCTCCATCCCCACAACAATTTACCCCCTTTTCATTTTCAATTTTTGATATGCAAAGTTAAGGACTACACAATGAAACATAAATGTGTATTTTGCAATGTGACCTTTCTTTTTCCAAGGTCAAAGTAAAGTAATGTTTTAAACATGATGCATATAGTTGTGCTTCAAACTATATTTCTAAACAGGGACTTTTTTAAAGCTGATAACATTTTTTTTTAAAAGTACTCTGTTACGCTTTTTTCAAATTTGAGTCCCAAATTATATAATTTACATTTTTATAGAGTGAAGCAAATGAGTTCAAGCCAAAATTCATTAAATGATTTTTATGCATATCATACTTTTCAACAATTTTTATTTTTAAAATGTTTGTACAAAATTGAAGGAAAAACTCAACACTCATTTAAAAATTAGACAACTTCATGTTAAATTGCAATTGACAAATTTCTTTACTTTCTTGGTACCAAAACTTTGGAAATACAAAATAAAAATTCATATGTAAAAAAAAAATCTTAAATGTCCAGACAATGTCAAAATAAGAGCACACATGCCAAAATGAGTAAAACTGAGAACAGCTAGTTTTAGACATTATAAATTTTTATAAAAACAAAGGAATGGAATAAAGGCCAGAAAGAGGGCAACCTTTTTCATATGCATATTTTTAACAAATTTATCTGTGCACGAAGCACTTTTCTGGATGAGCCCTCATCAGGGCCAAATATTTGAAGCCCAAATTGACTGCATTTGTTAAAAAAATCTTAAACTCCCAGACTTTATTGAATGAGTTCAAATTAAATTATAGATTTGTCAACTTGGTGATTTATTGTGGGTAACAAGATTCCAATCTGGGCCCAGGTGGCTGAGTGGTCTAGGTGGTTGAATTAAACTTACCTGTAGGGATCACTGTAGCCTATCACTATACGGCGTGAGTTCTCATCTGACTTTGTACCATACAATAATGGGTTGAGTTTAACAGGCATTGCATGCGATAAGTTTGTCAGTTATCTGCCCAAGGTTGGTGGTTCTCTCTGGGCATTCTGGCTTACTCCACCAATAAAAACAGCGATATGACTGAAATATTGTTGAAAGGAGTGTTAAACCCAATCAAACAAACAATCCAATTATGTTTTTGAAACCTGCATGATTGCTGTTATCTTTTTGGTCATTTAACCTGTTCAATGATTATCAAAAGGAAATTAGTGAAGGTTATTGATTTCATTGAAAGATTGTAACAAAAACTATATTATACCATACGAAATTTGCCACAACAACAGTGAATCTCTATCAAAAGTTATACAATGAAAAATATATTATATATCATTGGAATTCTAATTTTTTGCCCCAGCTGTTGCTGTAGTTAAAAATTCATTTTATCTTGAAATAAAAAATTTTCCCATAGGGTGTAATGTTAATTTTTTCAACTTTGTAAATTTTCTTCATTTTGTGGGTTCAATCAACTAATGTTCTCGGGTAACAAGATATGATAAAATTTAAATTTTTGAGGGTTAAATGATGGATAAAAGATGAAATTTTAAGAATATAGCTGAATTATATTCAAGCTATAACACTAAAGCGCATAATGTATCTATGAAAACGCCATTTTTAGACAGATTTTTTCAAGTCAAAAATTTAACATAGAGGGGTAATGGGAATTTTTTTTGTGCTGAGGAAACCTGAAATTTTAACTGCATGATGAGTTGTGGCAAAAAATTAGAATTCCAACGATATATAATATGGCATACTTCATAGCTGAACTTTCGATATATTTTGACTAAAGTCGTGGCAAATTTCCTTTGCTGTACATTACTTTATTAAATTACCAATGAAATGTTACATTTTTTGTCAATTTGAATATGATAATATTTAACAAGTTTCAATTATTTATTGTCGCATTTATATCTATTACATTGAATAAAATTAGTTTGAAATTGATTTCCCCAATAGTCTTCCATTAGCTGTAATTAAAGTTTACCATCAAATTTTGATTACCTCCCCTTAATTGGAAATGGGTCAATTGTAAAAAAAAAAAGTATTGCCAATATGAGTAATTGAACAAATATCCCCCTTTTGGCAGTCAATTAAACATTTTTTTTACTGATATATTTTTAAATTGATAAATTATATCAACATTTATAACAGTGAGAATGGGCAAGATACCAGATTCTGGTAAACCATTACAGATTTTTCCTGAGGACATTTGCTCTCAAATCTTTGTAAATTTAAAACTGCTGTATAGCACTATCAAATTAAACTATCGAAAAATATGATTTTATACACAGAAGAAGAATCTTTTCTTACCTGGTGTCTGAAACTGAAATAGCTCTGATCTTGAGTCTTGATTGCACTATTGGTTCTTCAACAAAATTGTTGGTCTAAGATTGTTAGTTATTTATTTTTGAGTTCAGTCATTTCAGTGAACTGTTGAATTCAAATTACTAATAAATTACAAGTAAGTTCAATGAAGGGTATGAGGTAAACAATGCAGATGTGCTATGCATCTTGCTCAGACTAGCTTATTTTTGAAGCACAAATGTCCACTTGTTTCACATAACTTGTCATGTTATCCAAGTTGTTAATGTAATAAAAAAATGCAATTTATACTTTAGGTATAGTAAGTACAATAGCCCAGAGCATTACCAAATGGAGGAGGAGTACCGACGGTAAAACTGGAAATGTCAGTAACCTTAGTCAGGCCAGTAACATCAGTGATTATAGTCAAATCAGTACCAAGGTTAACAAAAGTACTGTAGATACACAGTCTACAATAGATGTTACAGCAGCTACTCCTGTTGTGATGAGGAAACGCAAGGCATCTGGTGATGTGTTGGCATTCTCCACATCTAAAAAGTAAGTCATAAACATCATGGACATAATACTTTTCACATGAATGAAAACCAAACAGTATAAAACATTAACTGTAGAATGTCCCAAAAATATTTATTGGAAGAATATGAAATGCTTAGGGCTATTGCAGAAAAAATTACCCAGGTGGGATGGAACACCACTTTTCACCCAACAACTGATTATTGATTCTGCTGAATTTCCTTTGTGTAAACAAAAATTTAGAAGATTAAACTTCATTTTCCTGATAAATACAGCACTTCTGGTACTGATACGGAAATATTTCCGGAAATTTTGAACTCTTATGGCTGGAACTGTTTTTCCCGGTCCCTTTTAGTTTGAGCCATGGAGGTTTGACTGTATCAGTGAATGGGAAAGAATTTTTTGCAATGGGCCAATGGCCCTTCCAGAAAAATATCAATGGGCCATTTTGAAAAACAATGGGCCATGTCATCATTTCAATGGGCCGAAGTGAGTATATGAGGTGGGAATAGGATATAGTCTTAGAGTCACCCGAGATTAAATCTTATTTGTTGAGCCTTACCATGCAAGTCTGGTTCAATATCTGATTGATTCTGGATTAAGAAGGTCAGCTTAAGATGTACACTTACTTTTAATGCATGTATTGGTCACATCATTTTAAGCAAGTCATGATTACTCCAAAATATTTTTTTTATAATTTACATGTACCGGTAAACGAAGAAATTACTACTTGTTATAACTTGCTTATTTCATCTGTCTCATGATAGTGCATTCTTATAGATAATTTATATTTATATATTATGGATCAAATTTGAAGACAGTGGTTATTAATTATGATCATTATTGATTCCAAATGGTTTATGTGCAGCCTTTTATACAAGTCCAATTTAAAAGTGGTGGCTGCATTTCACATATCTGTAAACGAAAAGGTACACGTTTAGTATTCATCATATATTTTATTGATTAAGCAAATGTTTTCTAGTATTTTTTCGAGGCTGCTGCCGAGTTAGTCGTGTTCGCTAAAGTCCACTTAGCAAAGAAAACACTTTTAAACCCTGAAGTTGTTGTAACCGTGAAGCAATAAGTTCCAAATGTATTTATCTTTGTGGTTTATATTTTCAAGATTTAGCTGGAGACTACTATATTTCATCGCTATAGTAATTTGTGTTCGTGCTACTTTCATTTTATTTCTTTATCAGATATTTCGATTACGCATGTGCAAAATCTTTCACAGTCGAAACTACTCAGGATTCTTCCTATCGCATAAAATGACTGGTTTCCTAATTTAACATCGATGTCTTCATAAATGGATTTTTTACAGTAACAGTCGAGACAAACTACGGGAACTTACATTACAAAATTTAAAATGTCTATTAAACAAATTGATAAGCCAGATGGCGCACCAGGGCGCACTAGAAGCAATCTCAATGGGCCATTTTTACAAAGAATGCGCAAATGGCGCAGGGCGCGTGGGTTTCCCAATCACTGCTGTATAATGTAAACACTTACCAATGGGGTATCACAAAATATAAACATATTTCCTAGATATCACAGAATATAGACACACTATCTTAGAAATATTATACAATTATAGTCTTTTGTAAAGGTCAATATGAGTTTTTATGGACCTAAGAAATTAATATTTAGCAAAGCTGTAGGCCGAGGTTAATATTGATCCATAAAAATCATATTGACAGATACAAAATATTATAATTGTTTTATTATATATAGGTACCGGTAGTGAAAGTGAAACCAAGTCAATATGACTTAGTCATTTCATTATGATGTCGTACATAAATGAATGGAAAGTGAAAGTGAAAGCAAGTGAACATGAGTTTAATTAAACAATATCTGAGATTACAGTTTGTCATGTAACAGCTTTTCGTCAAATAGCAACTGAAATAAAATCATTATGTAATAACACACAGAATATAAACACATAACAGATGGGATTTCACAAAATATAAACATATTTCCTATGAGATATCATAGATTATAAACACATTACTATTAGGATATCACAAAATTTAAAAAGACATAATCCTATGGGATATTGCAATGAATAAAACACATTGCATTATCAAATGATAGGGGTTATCAAGAAACTATATAATATCTCTAAAGTAAAATACAAACCTATATGGTGGTCAAATATATAAACATGGTGCCTATTGATATCATGAAAAACAAATTAAAACTAGTCAAAGGAATTGATAATTATAATACATATAAAATGGACAGATAATTGTTTTATTTAGCCAATAAGTAAGGGAGGTTGATGATATTTTTTTTTTCAGAAAAGCTATATTGCAGAATTTACCACAAGGATCAGCTCTGAGTAACACACCATTCACACCAGCAACAGGTCTTAAAAATTTAGGTATGTACAGAAATTTTTATATTAACAGTGTTAAACTCATCTAAATTTTTAAGTTATCAAACATTGAACTATAGTACAAAACAAACATTTGTAAATGAGCTCATGAAGATATCTTTGAGAATGAAATATGTCATGAATTTATTTCTTTGAACTATGAGATTAAATTAGTCAAGAGCTGGACTTAGTTCAGAGAAATGAATTACCAATTTTGGCTTACATTTTAAACAGTGTTACTTAGTCCATCCAACAACTTTGTGGAGGTTTCAGTGTATTGACCAAACCATCTATCTGTTATCATGTGTCATTAAGATAACTCCATCATTTTCAGACCCTAAAATCATTTTAAAATCCTACATGCTAACCAAATTTGGATGAATTTGCTCAATTGTTTTAACTTATAAAAAATGAATAAGAAAAGAAAGATGTGAGGCAAGTTTTATTTTAACCATAATGGGAGCTAGATAAGGTCCTTACCACACAAACACCTTTTCTGGATTTTGCTGTTTTACCAGATTTGGAAAGTTTTGATCTTCTGATGATCCTTACAAAAAAATTGTGTTGATTTCCAGATTTTGTCACTTTTCTCTTCTTTGACACATGCATAATTTCCATAGATTTTTATCTATAGTACATTCTTACTAAATGGATTTTCTATTTCAAAGCTATTTGTAATTTAACAATTTTGAAAAAATTGCTAAAGGGGAACTTTTTGGGGGGACATAATCATTTATATCACAACTATCTTGATAGTGCATTCATTTCTTTGTGAATAAGTGAAGGGAAACAACTTTATTCGAGATATAGACTACAAATTAATGGCATATTTTGACGTTGATCAGTTGTCACTTGAATATCATCTTCACTTTTTGCTGGATCAGGGAAGGTCAAACTTAAATGAAAACTCTGCCTTCATTTTCATAAAACACCTCAAATTGAGATTTTTCTCAAATCCTGTATTTTTTATAAGATCGCAAAAAATTGCGGTCATATCATGGTATAGCCCTGTCATCGTTGTTGGCATCTGTAGACAGGTTGGTTTCCACACATAACTTTTGTTCTAGTAAACCAATTCCTTTTAATATTTTGGGACATTGATAATTGGTTAAAACAAAGGTTGGTATGGATTTTTGGAGATCTAGCCCCACCCATTTTTGGGGGAAGGGCCAAAAGTGTTTTTCTCTTATTTGAATGCAAGATCTCTATTTCTTTTCCAATATTGATTTGTTTTTTTCTTTTATTTCCCATGAAAAAGTCAACATAAAAGCCCACAAGCGTCATGACCTATCTCTTACTGTTATTGAGATATGAGGGGTCCAAAAAGGGCCACACCCTAATTTTTGAAACTTTTTTATTTCTCATCCAATTTTGATGTTTTTTTTTGGCAAATGATAATATGAAAAATGCAATAAAAGTTGATTTAAGCATTTTTTTGTTAAATGTACCATTTTTTGTATGAAAGGGGTCAATGGGTTTTAAAAATGTGATTTTGCAGGAGATGTGAAATTTTTATTTTCATCCGATTTTGATGGCGTTTGCATTATTCCTCTCAATGAGAGTAGTAGTATGTCAACAGATTTTCTCTTTCTTGTACTGTTTTCAAGCTAAAAGGGGTCAAAGTAGTGGGGGGAGGGGGGAATTCAATTTCGTATAATATGGTTAAATTTTATTTTGAATTCGATTTTGATGGGGTTTTTTCCAAATGATTTCTCATAATAAAATGCAACAAAAGTTACACAAAGCATTTTTTTGTAGCTTTTTCAGAATTTTGTATAAAAGTGGTCAAAGGGTTAAAAAAAAGTGTGATTTTGCAGGAGATTAGAAATTTTTTTCATCCGAATTCGATGGGGTTTTTTGCATTTGATTCCTCTCAATGAGAGCTCTCAGTAGTATGTCAACGGATTTTCTCTATCTTTTACCATTTTCCAGTTAAAAGGGGACAAAGTAGTGGGGGGAGGGGAATTCAATTTCGTTTAGTCATATCACTGTGTCCAGTATTTTGCTGTGTCTAGCACTTTACTGTGTCCAGCTCTATACTATGTCAAACATTTCTGTATCCAGCACATTATTGTGTCCAACAAAATACTGTGTCCACACTTACCCAAAGGGTCTTTTGTTTACCGCACTCATTTCAATGTGCTGCAGTCGTATCATGCTGCGTTTGCAAAGCATCTCTGTTGCTCAAATATTTGAAATGATGTCATTTGATTAGTCAGTTTATGAGTTGATGAGAAAGTTGATGAAATCCTCAATCTGAGATGTTTTATGCAACTTAAGCCTGATCAATGTGTATATATTTATTATCAAACAACAATTGACATTGGGTATTTAAGTTTGCTCATTATTATTCTATGTTTAAAAGATCTAAAGAAAGGAAGCCTTGATACACCAAGCATTGCCTTCAGTAATAGAGGACAGGTAGCTTTCAGTGCCACACCATGTACTAATGGGAAAGGCTCAAGGAAACGACTTAATCTCTTTAGTCCAAGCAGTATGAGAAAAAATAAAAAGTAAGTTTAATGTGTAAAAAATACATAAAACTAGAATATAATTAACATGAAAGGTGTTGGGGGAAACATTATTAAACTCTGATATCCTGTCATACTAAAATTCTACATTTGAAGCCATATATATTTGTATCATAACTTTTTAATGGTTATAAAATTCTGTCAAAGTCTTGATATTTCATTTACTTTGTCAGATCATTATGGATATGAATGAATCTTGCTGCTTATAACAAAGGTAAAATAACAGCAGGGGAGACGCAAGGTTCTCAAGATAACTTGGCATTATTTAACATCATTAACATCCACATAAGGTGGTATTTCCTGGGCCATTGTGTATGGCTCGTAATTTCAACGGATTGTTTATAAATTGTAAAATTTGGTTGGGATAAGAGTAATGTAATAAAAGTTCCTTTTTCTTAATTCAGGCTTGAACGCATAGTAGAAATACAGGATTTTCTCTAGAAATATGATAAATGAAGACATTTTTTATTACTCTTGGATGTAATATAAAATTGTAATTATGCAGGTTCAAGTTAATGTTCTGATTCTCATCACTGCTTACCAATAGTTGTTTTTGTTACTTTATTCCAAGGAAATTATCTGTATGAAGGTTTGTGTATCAAATTCTGCAAGTTCTTCATTTACTCATTTCATACAAAGGCTATTGAACATTTACTCAGTTCCTCCATTTTTTATTGGTGGTAAAATTGGAATTTACAAGGTAAAAAATATAAATAAAAATCCAGTCATTTTTATTCAGCTGGATGAGAACTAAAAATTAGTTTGTTGTGGTCTTCACTGAAAACTTCATACTTTATATGGCCAAATCAAAATATGTACAATTCTATTTACCTTGGATACCCTTATTTCACCTGTTCCCAAAATTTTTTTAAAGCGCAAGTGTTTCTTGTACACCAATATGCCTATATTTTAATGGTGCGTTCACACAAATGCAATTCAATTCAAATTATTGAATTCGAATCAAGTTAATGCACTTTCAAAACTTCATATTCGTTCACACATTTATTTTAAGCACATTCAGTGTGAAATTCCCATTGAAATTAACATTCTGTTCACATATAAATAATGTTGAATTCACATTCAGATGAAAACTTTAATTGTGGTATTTTTTCTTTTTATTTTATTTTTAATCATTTTCATCAGCGTTGATGTTCTCAGGAAAATATAACATCATGGATTGTATGGCGTTATGTTCCAAATTTTCTGTTAATTATATAGATCTATATCATTTTCTTAAATATATTTTTAATATCCAATTATTCGCTTTCATTGAAATTGTCTGTTCACATGGAACTAGAATGTGAATTATTCAATTCTCATTATTGATAACATATCCTAAATGCTAATTGGATAATGCACATTATTTCAATTTGAATTAAATCCCATTTGGATTTCATTGACGTGTGAATCCATAACTAGTTTTGAATCTGTATTGAATGTGAATTATATGTCCGTGTGAACACAGCATAAGATCACTAACAATTTATTTTTCTCCAAAAACAAAAGATTGTTCCAAGTCTGTTTCAAGCTTTACCTAGTTAAACAATTATTTTTGCAATTTTCACACATTTCAACCACTTTAAAAATATTATTATAATACTATTTTATAGTGGCGCTTGCCAACAGAAGTAATATACTTCTACTATAATTGCCAAAACTAGAAATTAAAAAAATTTACTATCTGGACTGTAAAAAATATGATTATCGATAGCTTACAATGTTAGAATCTTTTTTTAACTAGCATTTACCCCTGCAGTGGTATAGCAATATCCCAATTTTATCATTTTAAAAGATGTCTAGCCAGAAATTAACATCTCTCAGACCATTTAAAAGGGTCAGTTTTAAAAAATAGGTTGCAGGCACAAGTTATTAATAGTAATATTGTGCTGAAAGAAAAACAAAGAATAAAAATGTTAAAATTTTGACCCTTAATTGAACATATTGCTTCATTGTTGATGTAAACAGTATTGCTAACAATAGGCTGCTTGTCAGCATTGAGAATTCTTTGAACTGGAAACAGATTGATCTGAGGACAAATATACCAGTTCAGTCATCTTTGACAGTAGACAGGTTTAACAATGTGAAGGGACAAATTTTTTTAAACAAGAGTGGAAGGATGAAAATGATTAAAAAAAATGAAGTGAAAGTCCTTTGTCATGTGTAAAATAGAGATACATTTAAAAATTTAATTACCTACCATTCCAATTTTCAGAAACCAATTGTCAGAGAACTAGTATTACATAATCAAACTAAAATGTGCCAAATTTTTGTTTTGGTTGTGTACATGTATTTGCAGAACAATATGAATTGTTCTTTTACAATGTGTATTGTATACTGTTCAGCACAATATAAAGCAATTATATACTATGCTGTTTTATATATCTGCCTTAACCTGCCTAGTCTTGCTACTAACAACATTGACATGTGTTTTAGGAATGTTTCTGGTTCAAATATATCTGCCCAAAATATATCAAAGAAAGGGAAGGCAACAGGGAAAGGTCTGTTTAGGAGACTAAGTGGTGGCAAGGGAGACAAGGTATGGTATAACTCATAAGATGGCATGTTAAACTAATATTAAGCATGTTAAATAATGAGCCTGCATTTTTTTCCCCTGGTTTTTATTATGCTCTTTTTGATTTGTTTATTGATTTTTTCAATACTGTCTACTGATTAAGATTTTGTAATATATAGAATCTAACACTACCAGAAGTGCAATATAAGAAAATCTCAGACACCTGAGGGTCTTGTACTTCTGCTGGTTTATTATCAGTTTATATCCGTAGATATGGAGATTTTAACACCCTGAAGTGCCCAAGTACGCCCTGAGGCGAAGCCGAAGGGTGTACAGGGTACTGAAGGGTGTTAAAATCTCCATATCTACGGATATTAACGTAGATAACGATTTTATCCCCTGGTCTTAGTCTAAATCGCACTTTTTAGGGACAAGTTGAAAGAAATATTAAATGTAAAAGTAACGTTGAAAGTTGAAATTTGGAAAATTTGGATATTCTTTTGCAAAGTGTACAGCTTCCCAAATATATGATGTTTATAATGAATACTACGAGAAACAAAGCCTTCTTCATCCATAGAAATAATTTCTGTTTTGTCAGCGCACAAAATAATCCCTGTTAAATGCAACGGGAATTTGTTTAATAAAGTATAGATTTATACACTCTATGAAATTATATTTTGTTTTAATCGTTTGTTGCATCAATGAATTTCTATGTTGGCGTCTGCACCAAATCATCAATCATTTCAAGAAAGAAAGCTAATACAATAAAAAACATGATACACAATAAACTGCGATCTAAAATTAAAAATATCTAATGCATATTTCATTAGTGATTGATTTGTGACAGTGGAAACCAAATTACAATTTTTAGCCACTATATTGGTATATTCTGTCAATTCCAGCTTAGGTAAATAAAAAATAAATTGATATTTTTAAGTTAAGGCAAGTAATACCTGAAGATTGATTGATTAAATGTGGCTTAACCTCCAGAGCCAATACGTCATGCATATTCAGGACGAGAGAATGATGATGAATGAATCTGGCTTTGTTCTAGACCGACACGCTGAGCCGGATTTCTAACGTTCTAGTTCACGAAAGCAAGTCCACAGAAAGACATACCACTTTACAAAGACATATTTGACTCTGGGCCCACCAGTCTTTGTCTTAATCTCTTAATCCTAAATGCTGCGTGCCTTGCGGAGAAGAAGCAAACACCAATTTCAATGGCTTTGGTTTAATCCGTCCTGTATCGAACCCAATACCTTCACCCGAGGCGCACATACTAACCATTATACCACCGAGGCGGTCCATGCCTTAAGTAGACAACACAAGAACTCTTTCAGATCGAATAGAAACCATGCATATCAAACCCTCAAGGAGCAGAGTAATATGACTTATGTCCTTAATAGTCTAGGAATAAACCCCATGTCAAAAGCGGGGTTGCTAGTTTTCTGACCACGTTATAATGTGTATTAACACAAGATTTATTTGCACACAGTGAAATAGACATTATGACTTGTAAATGTCGTACTGTAAATAAGAAACGAAACACAGTCTCTCTTAAGCTTATAATAACAACATCATATTTCAAGATTTGTTTTTGGTTTGGATGGCGAGTTTAATCAGCAGGTTTTTTTGAGCCAATAATCTCAGGGACTGATTAAGGGGGGACAAGGGGGCGTATTCCCTTTTAAAAATGCAAAAATAATTTTAGTACTTGTTTGGCAATTGTGTGACCTCTTTTCCAAAAGTCTTGAGTCGCCTCTAAATCGGACACCGTCTGGAGTAACCCTGGAGGAACTATATGGTCGTATCTAAGAGGAAGCAAGACAACTAATTGCAAAAGGTTAGCCAAGTTGCAGCAAGAAATAACCATAACTTCATCTAAGAGGTAGCGTGAGAATACCAAAGGGTGAGCCAAGAGGTTGCGAGAGATAACCAAAACGTTAGCTAAGAGGTAGCGAGAGAATACCAAAGGGTAAGCCAAGCGGTAGTGAGATAATACCAAATGGTAAGCAAAGAGGTAGCGAGAGAATACCGAAAGGCTTAGACAAAAGGAAGCGTGAGAATACCAAAGGCTTATCCAAGATGAAGCGAGAGAATACCAAAGGCTTACCCAAGAGGTAGCGAGAGAATATCAAAGGGTTAAACAAGAGGTAGGGAGAGAATGACAAAGGATAAGCCTAGAGTTAGCGAGAGAATACTAATGTGTTAGCCAGATATAGCGAGAGAATACAAAAAGGTTAGCCAATGGTTAGCGAGAAAAATACCAAATAGTTAATCAAAAGGCAGCGAGAGAATAACAAAGGATTAGACAAGAGGTAGCGAGATAATACCAAAGCGTTGGCCAAGAGGTAGCGAGAAATACAAAAGGTTAGTCAAGAGGTAGCGAGAGAATAAAAAAGGGTTATAACCAAGAGGTAGCTAGAGAATACCAAGGAATAGCCTAGAGGTAGCGAGAGAATTACAAAGGGTTGGCCAAGAGGTAGCTAGATAATACCAAAGATTAGCCAAGAGGTAGCGAGTGAATACAATAAGCCAAGAGGTATCGAGAGAATACGTAAGCCAAGACGTAGTGAGAGAATACCGTTAGCCAAGAGGGGACAATTTGCAAGAGTTGCATAGAATACCAAAGGGTTAGCCAAGAGGCTGGGAGAGATACCGTAAGCCAAGAGGTCGAGAAAGAATACCCGTTAGACAAGAGGCGACAATTCACAAGATTTAGACCAAGAGTCAGACATTTGTTTTTGTAATTATATTGTAATGTGATTTAGTAATACTTACCGCTATATTGATTATATCTATGCAGTTAATATCCCGGACTTCTCCAAATAAGTCACTTCATTTTTTCCACAAAATACTTACTTTTAAAGACGCTAATCAGGACAGCAGCAGTTGACCTTTTCAGGTAAAAGTAAAATATAAACTAAAATATACGACAAGATAGACGACTTCTCATTCCTTATTGTAAATATTCCCTTTCTTGACGGGGAGGTACCTTTGGCTCCCTCATACGGCATATATATTACTCAACTTGACCGTTTTGCCCGTGTTTGCAGCGATATTTAGATTTCAATGAATGCCTTTGAATCACCGGCAAATTATTAAGTAAAGGATTCCGTTATTAAAATTGGTTCAAATATTTACCCAATTCGATCATAAATATAAAGGTAAAATTTTAAGGTTTGGTTTAAAAGGCATAGAATATATAAAAAACGGAAATATCACACCAAAACATTTATGGGAAGGGGGTAAATAAAACTTTAAAACTTAAAATTTTTAAATTTAAACAACCCATTGCGACTTGTCAGTTACTTGAATAGCATTATACATAAAGAATAATTTAAAACATTATTTAAGCTCTTTAAAGATTGTTTTCTTTTCAGATTGAAAGCTACTTCACTCTAATTAACTTCCTTTTAAATATGCATGAGGTGAACTCTTCAAAATCGTCCATAGGTACCCACATGAAGCTTGGATGTAAACATAGATGGAAAATGTGAATTTTACAACATAATTCTTATGGAAACCAAAACCTTACAACAAGTCTTCAACAATAAAAACCACTCGACTGATGAGTTGACTTTTATTTTTACTTTTATTGAATTTTAATATGTGTAAAATTTGAGTTGAAATTGGATCACCATATTACCTAAGAAAATCGCAAGTTATGAATAAAAAAATCCTGCCAAGCTCAGAAGCCGGGAACAAAAAAGATTTGCTGGATCCTGATACAATATTTAAAAAAAGTTTTCGGGAAAAAATATTTCAGTCGATTTAATCATCCTGCTTTTTCAAGATCCCAAACTATTGATCAGTTTCTAGGTACATTAACGCGGTTTAAGAAAGGTAATTAAACTATTGTAAAGGGATGATTTCAAAATACGTTAAAAGTTTTTTGGACTATAGGCTTCGACTTTAACTTCACATCTTTCCTTGTCAAATTAAAATAGCGTATTAGGGTGAGGGCGAATAATTTAAACCACAGGTGCAGGACGCGTTATAAAAAATATACTAAATAACTACATACACTAACAAGGTAATCAACTACAAAAATGGTTAAACACGATAGGGTGGCGTGTTTTTTTAAATCCTGCGTTGAAATGCATAGGGGTATAAATATATAGTTTAGTTTTGCCAAAAACCTGAATGATTTTTCTTCAAAATAAGCCCCTTTTGATGTATTTCCTTTCACAAATAAAAAAGTTACGTCCTATAAAATGTCCGAAAATTTTGGTAGGACAAAACAGTGGCACCTCCTGTTCCCCATGATGAGGCTGTGGCCTTT